>JBCJKH010053566.1:0-13791 GCA_039877255.1 Loriculus beryllinus
CTCTTCCAAACTTCATATTATAGGGAGTCAGGACAAATAATTTGTTCCTTCTTGAACTATGGTTTGAGGAGCAAAAGTGTTGTACTCTCTGTGTAGGTGTCCTGCTTTGCTAATATCCCCCATTAACATTGATTAGTTGGAAATCTGAATTGCAGATGAGCAAGCTGATCATGGGGGGAAGCTTTATTGCTTGCATACCTTGCGTCTTTGACCCAGCATAGCAAAGTTGGTAATTTCATACCAGAAATACAGATATTAGATTAATTGCACCCATCTGTGATTAGCAGATTGGATTTGTGATGTGTTTTACCAGATTGTGCATGAATTCTTCCCACTGTCTAAACCAGCTGTGGATCTGAACAGCAGTAGGTCCTAAGGTGCCATGAAATGGACAGTCAGGCTGTGCAAGATGACAGCCTTAGACTGAACATGAATATTCAACCCACCAGGCTAACTCCCCTCTGTTACAGACTGGAGTCACCTACTCGCGCACTGGTGATGGAGGCTCCAAAAGGCATCGAGATCAACGCCGAGGCCGGCAGCTTGAAAGCCACGTGCAGAACAGAGCTCAGGCTGGAATCCAAAGATGGAGAGGTAAGCAAAGCACATCAAGCCCTGCAACAAAGCCACACCAAGCCACAGATCTCCTGCAGATCTCCTGGGTCACTGAGCAGCATCATTTGAAACACTGGTATGAAAGCACTGGTGCAGCAGAACTTCCTAGCTTAGTTTCTGCTAGCAGTGATTGAACAGCTCATATGTAAATGAGCTGCTCTGTGGCAAAGGCTGATTCATTATTTTTAAAGAGCTTGGATAATAGCATCTGTTGTTCAAGCAGATTTACGTGGCTGTAAAATACAGACGGCTCCTAAATTCTTTGTTTCCTTGTCACTTTAAAACAAGATTTACTTGGCCAGTGTAATTAAATCTTTTATCATACATTTTTCTATAAGAAAAGCTTAATTCACCAGTATTGATCTGAAAAGCTTTTCTAGCTGATGTTTTCATTTTGGAAAGAAAGGGATCATTAGGAGACACAGGTTGTTGCGGCATTAGGTAAGATCCCAAAGGGGAAGAGAGAATGAGTAAAACTGATAACATAGAACAAAAGTAAAATAGATGTTGAATTACGTCTCTTCTGGTGTGTCAAAAATACATGGGCACATGGTTCTCATCCCCTCTTCCTGCCACAGTGAAGGAAGATACTAAAGGATGTAGCTAAGGAGCACCAACTGGGAACTCACCGAGGGCCTCAACAGGAGGAGCTTCCCATTGAACATGAACCTCTGGCAGTAGGGCTTCAACATAAGCTAAAGTTTTCTTATCTGAGTACCAGATTTAATAAACAGAATGGGATTTCTCCTGCAGTTCTGTTATCTCTAAACATCTATATTTTAAGACATTCCACACCCAGACCACTGGTGTTAACCGAAAAGCTGACAAAAAATTCAAAAACCCCCAAGCAAGTGACCTAATATAATACAGTTGAAGTCCAAGGCATTTCACTACTGCAAGAAGTTATCTTAATGTTTTTAACACCAAGCTGCTTTTAAAATACATATATTGACCTGTCTCTCTCAGGAGATAGATGGTTGAATGCTAAAACTGGAGACTGTTATTGTACTTGCAGATAAGGGCAAATACAGTTGCCCTGTAATTATTCTGGTGCGCAGGTTATCTTACTGTGCTCTTCTTAGTGATGGTAGAGCATTCCCCTGTAGCTGCCATATGTCTAAAAGCTGCCACAGGTTCGCTTTTATGTTCTGTTTTATAAAGGAAAAATTCAGTTCTGTTACAGCATTTAAGCTGTTTTTAACAAACATGAAAGTGTTACAGATATACATAAAATATGTATAAAAGTCAGCAGTACGAACCTGACAGCATAACTGGCAATGGGATCACAGTGCCAGAAGTCCTGGTGGGGGAGTGAAGTCGTTATGTGCACCTGAACCATGCAGGGACCCCACGCAGCAGTGAGATAACTCTAGTTGGGTTCACCCAAACATGGAGATGTCCCAGGAAGCTACGAGACAGGAAAGTGCAGTGGGTAGATTAGCAGAAACAAACTGGAGGTGTTGGGCATCTCATAGTAAAGGCCGATAACATGCTCACCCTGATTTGTATCAGTATGATATCAGTTGCCTACCCAGTGTTTGTGGTAGCAAGGTCGTCTGATGGAACCTTCTTTGAACACAAGATCAAAAATAACAGCTCTCCACTAATTCTGTCTCTCTCTTTCTTTCCCCACCTCCGCCTTCAGATAACGCTGAATTCTGCAAAAATCAAACTACCTAACTTGCCTCAAGGATCTTCCTCTTCTGCAGGGTCCAGGCAAAAAATCTACGAGCTCTGTGTGTGTCCCAATGGGAGGTTGTTTCTGTCACAGGCAGGCACTAGCTCGACCTGCCAGATAAATACAAGCGTCTGCCTTTGAGAGACAATTTGCAGTGGGGGCATCGCAGGCAGCACAAAAGCCAGTTCTGGTCTCACAGATTGCAGCTGCCAACTATTTTTACTAGAACACAGAAAGCCTATCAAAGACTTTTTTTGTGTGTGCGCGCGCGTGTGTGTGAATATATATATAAAAATATATATATAAAATATATATATATATATCCTCTGTGTAAAATGATGTTTCAGTACAAGGAATCCCAGGGTGACCCTGTTTACATTTGTGTAGCATTTCTCTTTCCCATACCAAAATTTACTGGTACAATCTGCTGAATTGGATTTGATGCTCCCTTGGAACCTTCTGTATTAATATAGTCTAATGCTCACCCCTTGGTTTTGATCATGTTCTCAGAGCAGTGGGATTGTTGGCTGGGCAAGACCCTGGAACCGATGTAGACCCACCAACATAGAAAGGGAAGAGAAGCATCTCTGATTATTTTTGCACCATTAAATCAGTGGCATGAAAAAAAAAAAAAAAAACAAAAAGGAAAAACTAATTAGCCAGATGTGATGTACTCATCACATATAGTGATCCAAGATACCTGAGGTTAAATTACTCTCTAATTTTCACCTGAAGCCTGGCTCCCTGCTGGGAGAGATGGATTGCTCTTGGTCAGTAGAAAACCCAAATCTTCTTGCTGGAATAATCCTGTATTTTTCTAAAGGGCTTTGAGACTTGCCTGTGCATGACCAAGGATACCTTTTGGTATTCAGATGTGATGTATCAGCTCTAAGCCTGATCTAAAGTCATCTCTGTGCTAACAAAACTGGTACTGCATCTAGTTCTTGGAAGGAAAAAAAACCAAAGTGAAAGTTGGATTACCTAGAAAAATCCCGAATCTCCTTAATTGACAGGTGTCCTCAATCACTCTCCATTAGCACCTTTAATTTTGAGAAGATTTAGGTGTGAAGGTGTGAAGATATAAGATTTGGGCATTGCCTATCAATACCTGTAGAAACAGAGAGAATTACCTCTTCTACCCATAGAAACTAAGAAATTTGTACAGATAAGGTGTGTAATGTAGGTGCTACGACAGAATTCTTGTAATCTTTCTTTTCAGGTTATACAGTCCAAGGTCACTTAAATTTGATGGAGACTGCAAATATCAGAGATGCTGACAATGAAACAGACTTCTTTAAGGATTTATAAAGATTGTAGCAAAGCAGCTTACTGGAAAGCAAGGGCTTTGGATGCTGGTTCCTCTAGAATTTGAGCTCCCAAAACTTTGTGGTTTAATCTTTCAATGGTTTCATTTTTCCTGATTTTAAATTCTAGAAGTCACAGGATAAAACAGAAAATCTGATCTGGTAACATTACTTTCACTGTTCAAGTTTTGAAAACTAATGAGAAAAGCCCAGACCTTTGAATTCTGATCCATAATTGCATCTCCATGCATATGAAAATCTCTGCAAAATAAATATATTAATTACTGCAAAAGTACACAAGTTGCAGTAAATCTCATGAGGACAGCAAGGTTTCTAAGCCACTGAGATGCTTTTGAAAGTATTAGCTCATATGCAAATATGACAGATCAGTGCCCATCCCTAGTGATATCTAAGCAAAGCTGGTATTCTTCAAGCGATCTTCAAGATAAAATGTAGCTGACAGAAATCTTTAGAAATAATTTAGCCCATTCTTTTTTTTACAGATTTCTACATAATTTCTTGCCATCTGGAGAGTACCAGGGTTTGATTTTTGTTTAAAATGAACAATTCTGGCTTAATCCAAAATGGACTGGACTCAAAAGAAAGATTTCTACTGAGTTTAGTTTAGATGTGTTGCTGCTAACCAAGCATCACTCTGATAAAGTTTATTCCTGTAATGCTTTCAGATTAATTAACAAACTCAATCTATTTGTTAATGAATTATTCCTGTAATTATTATTCTGTATTGAGCCAATGTTTGAATGCAAAGGGTCACCCAGGATAACAATTGTATTGGGACACAGGACTATACCATCTCTGTTCAAAGAGGGGAATTGTGCCTATGCCTTAAGTCAATGCACTCAGCAAGGAGAAGCACATCATATTTATCTTGTTATTATAACTAGTTTATTTGGGGGGAGGGACAGGAGGGTGTCATGGGAACTGGTTGTGCAACTTAAAACAGATATTAATGAAATGCATTAAGACTCTAGGGGCATCTAAGAGTGATACAGAGTTGGGTTTTTTTTAACATGTTAAATATAGCAAAATACTGTGTATGTTACCTCTGGGACCGCAAGTGAAGTCCCATTCATAGTCCTACATTTACTGTAGATTTTTTTCCCTTGTTTCATTTAATAGTGAACACAAACCTTCTAGTGACAACAGCCCAATTCATAACTAAATCCCATGTGAGCAGTTCTGAAGACATTGCTGCAGGAAGAGTAGAACGAATTGCGTTAACTTTCCCACCCTTAAGAGTGTTCCTGCTGGTGAGAAAGGCAGGGCTGGAGTGACCCAGCAGGGAGGCTGTGTCCTGACTTCTCCATGCTCCACTCCTGAGAGGCCAGTGGCTCAGTCGTCATCCCCATGCACCCTTTAGCTGCTCTGGTGAGGATTTCCATCCCAGTAAATTCATTTTGAGTGGCTGGTCTTTTCAGCTGGGCTCTTGGATGAGGTTATCATGTCCTTGTATCATGAAGGCTATGGAACTGCTTAAGTACATTTGTTTTGGTACGCATTTCTATGGGGGAGCTGTTAGGGGACAACCTCAAACATCTGTGCCATCACTGCAGATGCTTCTCTGAAGTGAACAAAGGGTACCTTAATTATGCCTACACGAAGGAGTTCTGGTTGCTACAATATGTTTTGCAATCACATAGCATCTTAAAAAACATAAAATTATATGTTGTGTTGAAAGACAAGAAATTGTTCCTAGAATGATTGATCTCGTATAGAGACTCGTAAATCATTTGAGCCCCACTTGAGTTGTAAGACAGAGGTTTGGATGATGCTGCCTGCGCTTGTGTTGGCCACACGATTAGTCTCCTGCTGTTCAGTGAGTGGCAAACACAACTACAGGCTGAGCAGAGAATGGATTGAGAGCAGTCCTGAGGAGAAGGTCCTGGGGGTGTTGATTAAGAAGAAGCTCAACATGACCCAGCAGTGTGCACTTGCAGCCCAGAAAGCCAACCATATCCTGGGCTGCATCAAAAGAAACATGACCAGCAAGTGAAAGGGAGGAATTCTCCCCCTCTACTCTGCTCTCATGAGATCCCACCTGGAGAACTGAGTCCAGCTTTGGGGCCCCAAACATAAGAAGGATGCAGACATCTTGGAGTCCAGAGGAGACCATGAAGGGACAGGCTGAGATAATTGGGATGGTTCAGCCTGGAGAAGAGAAGGCTCTGGGGAGACCTTAGTGCAGTCTTCTAATGCCTAAAGGAGTCAACAAGAAATCCAGAGAGGGGTTTTTGATAAGGGCCTGTAGGGACAGGAGAAGGGGGAATGGCTTTAACCTGCCAGAGGGGAGATCTAGATTAGATGTTAAGCAAAACTTCTTCATTATGAGGGTGGTGAGACTCTGGCACAGGTTGCCCTGAGAAACTGTGGTTGCTCCATCCCATGCACAAAGTCGCTTTTCCTCCTGCCTTGCCAAGAAATCCCTCACAGTTGCTGTACCTGTCTGGGATGGCTTTTCCTGAGTTCATTTAAATTAGAGCCTTCCTGGCTGGAATTTCAAAAATGATCAAGGCTTTGTGTGTATTTCTTTGTGAATTGGCCCTGCAGTTGAGCATTTGCTATTTGGGGAGGTGGCATTTATCCCAAGCCAAAGTTTAGTTTTACCTAAGGCAAGGCTGGGGTCGATGGTGAATTTGTTTCTGCTGAGCTCAATGGAAGGGATGCTGATGACTTTGTGGCCTGAGCTGGGGCAGGAGCTGAATGGGTGACGATTCAGGGACCGAGCACTGACTCAGCGCTGTGTGCAGGTCTGCATTGCAGCTGTAAGCATGAAAACCCCATTGAAATGCTAATCTAGAGGCTGTCATACTAATGTCAATATACCTTAGGCAATCATGAATACTGCAGTATCCATAAATGCGTTCATATATTGTAACTCTTTAAAGGGCTTCAGGACCTTGTTAAATTTGCTTTAAATATGACACTTTATTAAGAAGACAGCAAAATGACTGTCGGTGCTCCCCTATACCAAGTACCTTATCCATAGGTAGTGTATGACCCTTCAGCTCATAGGTGAGTTAGGATGGTCCTCTACAACAAAAAGACTGCCATTAGCAAAAGCAGAGATTCTAATGACTATACAAGTTAATCCATTCTCCAAGTTTCTTTGCAAGTTGTTTTTTGGTTGGTTCTTTTTTTTCTACACTCTCTGAAGTATAATACCCAGTGAGATGGGTAGCTTTAGAATACAAAGAAATTTTAACACTAAACAATGTCAGCAGAAGGGGAAGCCAGTAACTATGACAGTATGTATAAGTCCTCTCCTACATATTAATTTTTTGATAACTAAATATGTGCAAGAGTAATTTGTATTTGGTTATCTCAGTCGTGCTCTCAAACCCCTGTATTTTAAGAGGCTTTTTCTTTTTCTTGTTTAATCATGAATATCACATTGCATAAACAAAAAAGTTTAAGGTGTAAGCCTAAAAATACCATCTGCAATACACGGTAGCAAAATGATGTCTAAAAGAAAAACTCTCCCTAGAAATTGCTCTGAGGTTAAAGAGAGATTCCTGTGGAATTCATGAGATGTCAGGTTAGTTCACATCATACCTAGTTTGCACATACAGATGTTCTTAAAGGACATTACCTTTTGTCGTCATAAGATGCACTCACGCAGATGCACAAATATATATATGCACACATATATACTTGTTTACAACAAAAGCCAGTTTTCTTTCTATTTGTTGTTACGGCTTTAAGTTTCATGTTGCAAAAGCAAATGCAACAAAGACCAAAGACTCACAGAAATTCATCCTTTTTCCTGGTTACCCTCACATCTGAAATGCATTAAATTTAATGGTGCTTTTTTGAATTTGACAGGAAAAATACAGATTTACCATAAAGTTGTATTTGAGAGAGTAAAGTGACAGGAAGACTCTTAACTTCATTAGTGGGGAGAAAAGGAAATAATGTGAAAAACCTTTCAATGCGTGCAGAGGGTGAGGTTACCTAAGATATGAAATGTGAAGAAATAGCCCAGAAGGCTAAAAGGCATCATCCTGGGCTGGAGGTATAAATAAACTGAGTAAATGCTACTGGCTGTTCACTTACCTGCACTTGAGCATTAGCTGTTCAGGAGCTCCAATAGCTGTTCAGTGAAGAAGAGTAACTGCTGTAATGATTTCATTTTACAAGTGCATGCAGTAAAAACAAAAATAGTTAGAGGCTGTGCTCCTTTCTCTTCTTTTCTTTATGGCTGACATTTTACATTTTGAAATGTCATCATCCACAATTCACCCCAGCCAGCGTAGGGTGCATTCCTGCAGAGCTGTGCCAAGCACTGGATTTGTGCTTTTTGGATGTGAAAATACCAGCATTTTTATTGCCAGTGCTGTTGAGGAACGCAGTGCTGGCAACATCTCAATTTTCTCCATTTTAACCTTTTTCCTTGGTTCTAAAATTACTGTGTAAAATTTGGGTAGCTGGTGTCCTGCTACACAAGTAGCTGTGTGCAGATCACCACCAATCCCTGAATCCCCATCGTGTCGTTTCATGGTCTCACATGCCCCCATAAACCAAAACCTGCATGGAACAGTGGACTGAGGTGAAATTGAGGACTTTTAGGTTAATTCTCTACAGCAGTTGCTGTGTTTTCACAGCTGATGTAGCCAACTTTATGGCTGAGAGTGGAGCAAGGGTTAAGCACTGATATGGTGCTGATGAGTTTGTTCAAGCAAGAGTGGAGTGTATTAAACAAGGTAGGTAGCAGGGAAAGGGAAGAAATGGTAAGAGACATCACCTTAATCACAGTGATGCAGCAAACATCTCTGTTTACGCTATTATACTTTAAATTAATAACATCCATTTGACTAAATATGGTAGCAATTATGCTTGATCTTTCATGGCACACAGTGGAATTACTGTCACTGAAACAACTTACAGCTTGGGCTGCTTGAGATTGCTACGATGTTGTTTCCTTCCACAATAACCACAATGGCTTGGAGCTTAGATGGAAATTATAGTGAATAGCTTGTATTTAGAAAGCTTTTAAATCTGCTGTGGTTGAGAAGCCCAGGGTTACGCACATAGAGACTTGAGGCGTTATCGTTTCAGACATTCTTGTCCTGCCACTTGAACTGTGCCCTTGTGAAAAGTGAAACACTTTATTTATACAGGAGAAGATGGATATTTAAAGCTGCAGGATTTTCATTGAGTGAAGAAGAAGATACAGCCATAGTGCACCACTGAGATTTCCATCCAAGTCACTTTAAAGTAGAGGTGTGAGTCCCTTAAAAATTAACTTGCTACAAGTGTAATTCCTGTGGGAAATTTAGCACTGGTGCCTCTCCCAGGAAATGTCTCACCTTGTTACAGCACGAAGCCATGTGGTGTCTGGCTACCTATTCAGAGGAAGCCAGATTCCCTTTGGGGCAACTCATCTCCATAGATTAAGCTTTTGTTAGTTTTTAACAAGTGTTAAAAACTAGGAAGCATAGGTGCACTGTGAAGCAATATGTAATTGTATGTTTGTCTCACATGTAGCTGGCTGAACCTTTCTGCCAGCAAGAGAAAATATGAGAAGGAGAAATTTGTGCAAAAGTCTTACATTCGCATTGTGCCCTGCTACCAAATGCTTCAGCTAAAAACACACAGCCTTAAACAAACAGGCTTTCCTTCTAAGATTAAAAAGGACTTTTTGGAGGCTTTCATCATTCCTACCCAAATGGAAAGTCTCACCGTTTCTAACATATTTGCCATTACAGGGATAGGCTCATTGTAAAGCATAGGTCATGTGCATCTTTGCATGGAACAGGGAATTTAAATTGCATTGTGCTCCCACATTTTTGCCCATTCAAAAGGCTTAACCACCAATAGGAGATAAAGTGTTCTGAAGCCTGCTACTGCTAAATGCATTATCGCTTTCTAAAGCAATGTAATTTCTTTGGTCTTTTAAAAACTTCCACGTAACAGAACCCTTGAAACATCTCAAGGCAGGCTCACGTTGAGGAGCTAAAGAATAATTATTTGTGGGTGGTTCTATTTTTATCAAAGGCTGTATTGTAATTGAAAAGAATGTTTCTGTTAGAGTTTCTCCCACTTTTACTTAGCTGCAAACACCATCACCCCCCAGCAGTATGGCTAGATTTCTTAAGGGTGGCTGCCTTAGAGAAGAGAGCTAGCTCTTTCGCTAAACCAGAGCCTGGTGATCTTGTCTTCGTCTGGGTCCTCCTCTGGGCTTGTGCTCTGGGTCTCAGTGCTGTTATTGATGTAGTGGATAGTGAAACACACAGCATTAATGATGCTTTTACAGATGGTCCATATCTGCAGTCTGAGTGGTATAAATAGTGCTGGTAGTTGTTGGTTGCTGTTCTAACAAGTCTGGCCATGTTGAAAGCATCAGCAGTAATTCCAAAAGGCACAGCAAAGTAGCTCTTAAAGTCAGCTCTGCTTTGTCCTGTTAATACCTGTACAGCGTTTGAGGGGTTGCCATGGAGGTGCTACCCTGGTACACTGGCTCACTTTGGGAGGCCTGAGGGGTGAGGGAGGCTGGTGGGTGCATTTGCTCTTTCTCATTTATCTTCATCCCATTGCCAGGTCTTCTGCACTAGAAATAGCAGCAAGGCATGATGCCTGCCTTCAGCATCTGGGCTGGAGCACCGCAACAAGCCTATTCACAGCACAGGGTGTTGACTGTAGCTGCTTTAAATCCAGATTTGGGTCTCTTTAACTTAGTAATAGACTACACCACCAAAGGGTTTGCACCCAAAGGTTTAGCACCTTTTGTGAAAGCAAAATAAGAGTATGGCTGCCCTGTCTAAACCATAGCCCGGGTGCTCCTGGGCACAGCATGGGCCACAGGACTCCTTGAGCTTCTTGGTTCTCTTATCACATGGGTGCAGAGCTGTGGCAAGTCTTCCATCACTGTCAGCTCAAGCTGCTGCGTGGAAATGGAGGCTTGTTCATCCAGCTTCGTTCCTTGCCACCACCACCACGAACTGGAGTTTCACAGTAGCAGGTGCTACTGAAAGAATTAGTTTTCTTGTCCCCTTATGTGGGTTATCAGAACAAACACAAAGATGAACAAATCCTGCCCTTGCTCAGCAGACTAAGAGCATGCCAGGATAAAGAGCAGATCGGAGCAGTTATCATCTACTGTGTTTATTGAAGGAGGGCTCAGCTGACAGCGTTCACACCGATATTCCTCCCTAGGTGAGAACTTTCCTGAGCTGCAGCCCATGTTTCAGTCTGGATCTGCATTATGCAGTAGTCTGGTATCAAGGAAGGAATTGATCTGCTGGATCTGACTCAGATCCACGTGGGGTTTGGTTTTGGGTTCTTTAGCCCACCCTTTATTTGAATTAGTTTCCTTGTGCGCAAATGCCAATAGAGTTGTCAATATCAACCCAACAAATGCTCCATGTAGGTAGACCCAACAGCAAAAGAACATTCAGTGCTAGTCAAAGCAAAACCTCATTCATTTACAGCAGTAACATATGACCCATATGCTATAGCAATTTTCATCTGTGATGGTAAAATACCTTGTCTGACCTCTACTCTGATAACCACCAATGACCTTGATCGTGTAAACAGGACAAAGTGAATTTAAAGTTTTATCACAGTTCTCATGAAGAAACTCAGATTTGTTTGGCTTTTTTTCTTTTTAATTTATGTATGTGTGTGGTTGTGTGGGAAAATATAAAGCTTTTTTGTATCAAATAACATCAATCCTTGCACACTCTATGCAAAATTTTGTAAGCATTGCAATAATGCTATGAATTACACAAGGAACTATTTTAACTTTATTACACTTTCTGTATAAAAAAAAAATTTGTATTTAAATGATTTCAACTGCAATCTTGTAAAATATATTAATAAAATAATGATTGTTAAGAAGGAAAGAGATGTTGAGGGTTTTTTTGTTTGTGTGAGCATGGCATACATTAATAAGTCCTCAAACTTTGCTGGGGAAGTTGTAGGATGTGTTTGTGTATCTGTGTGTCTGTAGGATGTGCCAGACTGGATCACACTAGTGATCTGTTTCACAGTGTCAAGCCCTTGGATATAATCATGCCAAAAATGCTGTAGAGAATGGAATGAGAATCTCTGCTGATGGCTGTCAGAAGAAAACCTGTCATCAACAAACCCAAAAACTCTTCCCCTTGACGAAGTTACCATCTTGCTTAAAGTTTTGTTGAACTTCTCACCCTTGTCCTAGCATTAGAGACTTACAGCCGAGAAGTGTTGCAGGCATTGAGGTCCTGCCTGAGCATCATAAACATCTCAAAGAGGATCGCTTGCTGGTAAATAGGATATGATGCTGCTTGTGCTCCAGACCTGCAGGAACTTAAGGTTTTCCAAGAGGAGCCAGACCAGTGCACGCATCTGGGAGCAAGCTCCGGCACCTGCACATAGTGTAGAGAGCATGAGCTCAAGTCTGCCTGCAAAATAGTAATAATTAATAATTAATAAGGAAGCAACCAGCAGCCTGGACCAAATCACGGAAGGCCTCTAGAAAACCTCTGGATGCTTTAACAATCCATCAGTTTCATTTTAATTGGCTCACTAATAAGCTGTTCTTCGGTGACTCTGCACATGCCAGGCAATCACTTCTGAGGGCATTTTACAGGAGCTGGGTTTTAAATATGAATTTGTTCAGCCTGGATTTTGTCAGTCAATGAGAGCATTGATTGAGGCTCATTATCTGAATGAATAGCAAGAGTTCAACCTGACTGAAAAGCTGTGCATGTCTTCCAAGTGCGCAGCGAGTACAAGCCCTGTCCTCGCTGCTGAGACAGTGCCAGAATACTTGTTTATCAGTTTGTAGGGGCCACTGTTTACCAGGCTCCAAGGAAGTTCACTCAGTGCTGTTTGGTGGGCACACGCAATCTTTAGATCACTTGCTGGGGTTCGGATTGTTGGCGCTTTAAAAACAGAATAAAACAACACATCTTTCAGCTGAAGTTCTTGGCCTGAATTTGGAATTTCTATCAAACTGACAATGAAAGAATTTATTAATTAACCCTCATTAGGAAGAGTGTTGGCAGGAACTTCACAGCACCCACAGGAGATGTGGCTCTATGTAGCTCCATGGGCAGCACCCACCACTGCCAGGGCAGGCAGCAGCCAGATCCTTTCTCAGTATCAGCAAACTCGTCATCAGATGCCTGCAAATGTGCTGTGATTTAAGCAGTGAGGAGTTGTGAAACTCAGCATTAAGAGCAGCATATTTACATTGCCCCCATGCTAGAGATGCTAAGTGGGGTACTCTAGCAACAATATGTTAACCATTTCTTAAATCCTTGGAAGCTGCAATTAAAAACAAGATTTTTCTTTCAAAATTGACTCCTGGGAAAATTATCAGAATGTAATGTCTTCCCAAGTATCTTGCATTTCACCGTTTAAGAAGTACTTCCCAATTTTTGCTTTCTTTCCTTTCTATCTATAGATAATTCAGTGTTTCATTTTTTACTTTAAATTGCAAACAGAAAAGGTGAACCAAACAAAGAAAAATAAATTACAAAACAGAGAAGAATCACTAAGATGAATTGAGCCTATTTTGCACTCTGTACAGTGATAACTTCACCATTTTAAAGCTTGATGTGCAGCCGGCTTTTTGTATTTTTCATCTAAGCCCAGTACAGACAAGTTGCTGCTACTGAAGTTCAGTTGTTAAATCAGGATGATTATTTTTATGAGCAGTGCTCAGAAATCAGCGTAGTATTTGGTCTTAACAGTTTTTCTCCAGTGCTGTGACCTTGATTCCTCTATCCTTAAACTGAACAGAAAAATCCTCTTGAATTTAGTGATGAAGGTTCAGACCTAAATAGCTCCAGTGCCAAATGTATCCCAAAGGAAAATTATATGGCCTCATTTAATAAAGAAAAAGCAAGAAGTCTGGCCAGCAGCTAGAACTTGGCACTTTTCTGCAGTCATTTCATAATAAAAAGCAGAAGCATAGGTAGTCTTTAAATATTTGATTCACACTATGGAGCTGTTGTAATATACATTACTGACATGATCTGCACTTTCTAAAATTGGGGTTTGTGACTAGCCCTTCACATAACAGCTTTGCTTCAGGCCATCACACAACTAGGCTTGTATAACATCAGCTCTGGTATTTTCCCTTTTCACACCTACAGGGATGGGGTTTTTTACCCTACTTCTAGGCTTTGCTTTCAGTCTCATGAGCAGCGCACAGTGCAGGCAGAAGACAAGCCCACTGCCTTCTCA
>JBCJKH010053566.1:13881-50087 GCA_039877255.1 Loriculus beryllinus
ATAACCTCATTTGTCTTGGTTTTCTGCTCCCCTAGCCACAGCACACAGATGGCAGGGCTGGACCCTTCCTAGGGCTCCTGGTTGCACCTCTTCTTCCCTACCAGCCCTATTCCCATGCCCCTTTCTGAGTTGGACTATGAAACAGAAATACCTTAAACAACAGCATTATCCACAGGTACAGAGGGGACAATAAAACCTCAGTATTTCAGCACCTTTTCAAACAAAATACCTCTGCATCACGTGGCCTAAACTCTAACTGCAACTTGTATTTAGCAGCTGAAAGCCTTAAGCCAGCCAAAGTATGCGGAGCATAACTGAGATGGGGTTTTGCTCATGGCTTTGCCAGATTGGAGAGAGCTAACAAGAAACAAAGACAAGAAACAACATATACACAAGGCAAACAGTGCTGCTACATCTGTGTGCCTGCCACTCTCAGCCTAAGCCTCCTTCTTTCATTGGACCAACATGCCACATCTCATGCCCTGAGGAATGAGGTTTTCATGGAAGCTGCTGCAGTTGGGGTTGGCTGCACCATGCCCCAGTGCTGCAGTCTTCTGATCCCCAAATGCATTCAGGGCAGGGGAGGGTGATGGGAAAATGCCCCACTCCTCCCATCATGGTAGCATGGAGCTGTGCAGCCACGTGAGATGCTCCATAGCAAGACATTCCCTCCCTGCCATAGCAAAAGTCTGTCAGGAGAAACAAGAGATGGTTTTCACTCCAGTGTGTCCCATTTGACATTATATAGGTTTCAGTGCTCTTAAGGAACAAACCAAAGACTGAAATAAGTGGTGTTAGAGATAACATTGGTCCCACTGGCCGCTTAATGTCCACCCAGCAAACAACCTTTGCAAACCAGGTTGCAGAAACTTCCCATTGCTTCTAGTGTCAGCAGGCTTAGGAATAACAACTGACTGATAGGGAAGTGTGAGTGCATTTGTGTGTGTGTGTTTTCATGCATGGGGACAGGGGAAGATACATTTGTGAATACTTTGTCATTTGTAACAACTCCCCAGATGATTTGGGTATTTCAATAAACCCCAGTCTCAAAAGAGAGTTTTTGCAACACAGTCATCTTGAACCATAATAACTAAATCTGAAAATGACTATAATCTGCTAGAAAGACATTAAAACATCTATAGGGGAACCATCAGGCTGTGAATGCTATGGAAGCTCTGCGCACATACACATGCACACATGATTAACGAAGAAAAAAGAAAGGAGAAAAGCACTGTCACTTCTAAGAAAACCCACAACCTGCCACCTACACTGTGAACTTTTAAGCACAGAATGCAACATCCAATGAATTATTTATGAGTTAATTTGCAATGAACAGTTTAGCAGTCAAAGGAAACATAAACTGGCAGCACGGCCCTGCCTGGGGTGACGGCTGGGGACATGAGTGTGCTGTTCCTGTGGCAAGAAGACATAGCAGTGTATGTGATGAGTTGCACACTAAGAAAGTTTAAAGAGAAAGCCAGTGCCTAGCAAATACCAGCCTGATGTATTTAATATCCCAACGTACCCTGTCACCCCACTCACACACATGCCCTTGTTCATCCAGTGCCAGGTGACAGACAGGAGTGGGTTTGAGGCTATAAAGATTTGCTGTAGCTGTAACCACCCTGGCAGGAGTCCTCACCCTCTGCCTCACACCTTTCCCCCACCACATTGTTTTTATGCTAAGCTAAAACACAAACACAGGAGCTGCTGCTTAAAGGCTAATGATGGGAACAACAGAATCAGGAGATTAAAAGACCACATTCTGCTTTTAAATTAATTCTTTATAGCCCGGCTGTAAAGGGGGCTGTTCCTGCTCAGTGCTGGAATGGGCTCTGCACTGAACACTTCACATCAGCAGTGGCCTTTAGCATGATATTAAATTAATGCTTTTGTGGGCTTTTTTTCTCCTCCTCATCTATCTCTGGTTTGACTGTGGCTGAAGCCCAGCCCCATTCCTGATGCTGGCAGTGTGGCTGCATGACATGCTTTTGTGCTGACTGGCTGCTGCATGCCTTATTTCCTTAATGCAAACATGGATCATGGGTATAAACAAACCTGTCTGTATCCCTGGCAGAGCTGAGGATTGCAATCAGTAACTCCTGGGGTAGGGGTGATGTTGCAGCTAGCAAGGGAGGAGAGGCTTGGGAGAAACCATAAGCAGAGCAGGCAGGTTGGCCTGAACTAGGCTGTCTTGGGCTTTGCTGCAGCTCCTGTGACATTGCCAGGCACAAGCTGTGCTGGCTCACGTTTACTTGTGCAAATAGAGCAGCACACACTTCCCAGCATAGTTCCTGGCTGCTGCAGTTTGAATAGTTTATAAATGCTTTTGGAGCTCTTATTTTTTCATTCATTTCTGGAGCAGCACCAGAGTCCTGCCTGGTTCCAGTGGGTGGCTGAGGTTACTGCTCCCTTAAAGCACCCTACTACTGAGCATCATTTAGGTCCCTTCCTACAAAGACTTCTGTAATGGGCACTTTTCTAAGGAATATGCATCTGCCTGTGCCCCTGCCCCCAGGCTCAGTGTGGTTGTGCACAGTCCTGCCAGGCAGGTGGGGCATGGGAGGTTTGGCAATGCCGCAACAGATACCCTTCATCCAGACAGCCAGCATTTCTCTGTGAGAAGCAGCATTGCATCCCCTGGTAAGTCTGATTCAGACCTGTGTAAGCTCTGAATGATGAGGTGAAGACACGATATTTTCCCCAAAGCAAGTGAGAAGCCGCCCTTTGTGTTGTCTTCCACCAGAAAGATTGAAGGATGCTATTAGAGTTTAAAGAAGTTAACATCATCTTTAAGAACCAGGCTGTGATGTTGGGTGCATACATCCCCCAGCATCACCTTGCACCAGACAGCAGCACCCACACCCTCAGAACCTCAGGGGCAGTGCAGTAGTGCTCCATGCAGACATTCGTGTCCTGTGCTGCCCCTCGCTGTGATTAATGGGAACTCAGAGCCAAGTGAAGAACTGCAAGTCCTTAACTTAATATAAAAGGACAACTAACAGGCATTAAAAGCTTGTTGGGGCAAGAAAAAGGCTTGTCTGCATTACACTGCTAATAACTACCTTTTAACTTGCATTTCCCAGGGAAGAAGTGGGGAAGCAAAGTCCAACAGTACTACCTCAGAAATAACTCAAAAAACCTTGCATTTCCCCATTTCCCTTAAATTGTTTCAATTTAAGACTTTTTATGAAGCTGTCAACCTTAGCAAAAATCCCTTCAAACAGGAAAGCCCAAGTGAAAAGATAGCTGTAAGAATTAGCGATGAAATCGTATTTCCTGATCCAGAAGTGCCAAGGCCAGATCTGATTTCAGTGGGAATATTTACACACCTAAAGGGAGGCATATGCTTCTGAAGTAACCCCTGGCAGGTTGCAAAGTAGCTCCCTCTTGCGAGTGGATGGAGCCGTGCCTTTGTGAGCAGGATGGGTTTTCTGTTCATCAGCAGGCTATTTAGAGGGGGACTTTTTACCTGCTGCATGGAGAAGAATTCCCAGAGTAATTAAAGCTTTTTGTCTTCTGGCTCTGGAGCTTGTGTTCAGGACTACAGCCAGTACCCAGGTAGGAGATTGTTCTGCTTGGAGTGAGAGTTTTAAAACTTAAGAAGAAAAAGAAGGTTCATTCAACCATGCCAGTTATTTATAAGCTCAGAGACAAGGTGTGCTGAACGAGCAGAGCAGCAAATGGAAGTCAGACCTGAGACTGGAAAAATTCTTTCTTCCACTTAGGTTCAAGACCACACTAAGGCACTTCAGTTATTGGCTGGGAAAAGGCAGCACAAATCATAGAGGAGGTGCTGGCAGTTCACTCGTTGGAGCACAAGCCTGCCAATGGCATCATTTGGATGTTTAAAGCCCTTGGCTCTAATTGTAGCATGTCCATGCTTGAATAAACAGAGCTAGGACTACAGTCATTGTGGAAAACGGGATGGAAAATGTCCCAGTCTACCAGAGAAGGGAAGCTAGTTCTGGCTTGGCTGGGAGGGGGAGCTGGCATAGGAAGCCTCTTACATCCTGACACCTCTCTGCAATGATTTACCTCAAGATAAGAGGGCTGATTAGGTGCAAAAAAGAGAAGCTAAAGACGACAAAACCATCCCTTATGCAAATATTCCATTTAAAGTCAATGACTTGTAGCCTAAACTGATGGCTCACAGCCTCTTCAGCAGTCAGTCCTGCAGAAGGTGGGAAGTCAAGAGTGTCTGCTGTCCCCACAGACAGGAGCAAGACTCCTGGGGACCAGGAATAGTTCCTACTCATTCAAAGAAACAGCCCACAGTCAATTCCCAGGCTGAGATTCTGGCTAGAGCAAGGCTGCTGCCCAGATACTCAGTTCTCACACACCTTGTATCTCATCTTGTGGTACTCATCACCTTAATGAACCCCAGGTAAATGGCTGAATCCTCTAAGAGGAAAGAAGCCACAGGCAGTGCTGAGAGACCCAGCCCTCCAGGTCTTCATCTTTGTAGAAAGCAGGTTTTGTGTCTTTGGAAGAAATGCTCTGGCTATTGTTAATTGTCACTCACTGAAGCCAAGCTTCTATGCCCTGGACATCTGTTGCTGCATGGCAGATGCAAAGACAGTGTCAAAAATAGGACAACAGAGTCAGAAGACAAGTAAATATCATCATTTTAATGAGGATTTGTATTTTGCCTGACTAGTTCATTTTCTTTCATGCACAGAAAGATAAATTATAAGGACTGGCTCCCTGGAAAGATAAAAGTGAAGTTCCTTCACTTCTTTATTATTACTGAGAATCAAAAGTTAAACACAGCAGACAAAGCACATATAGGACTACTGCAATGCTAGAGCAACATGAAACCAAAAAGGCCTCTAGCTCTGGCTCTCATTTGTCTTCTGGCCAGACAGAGCATTCCCTGGGCCCATCTGTTGGGAAGAAGTGAGGAAGGAAAGTCCAACAGTACTACCTCAGAAATAAAAATAAAGCAACTTCTCAAGAAAGAGGAAACCTGGAGGTCTCCAACGTTTAGAATTTGCTCATTCCGAGGGGAGGAGAATAACAGCACAATTGAGCAGCAGTAGGAAAAACACAGCTGTTTTTAGTATGATCCTTGGAGAGAATTCAGAACAAGTCTAAGTGTAGATCCTGTCACAAAGAAACCTGGGACTTACCCCAGAAGAAAGATAATCTGGTGAAGTGGTCCGAAATATTGGGTGCAGAAGGTGCTCCATCCAGGACTGCTTTGGTCTGCTTTTCTTTTGCAAATGTTACTGTACCTCTGATTTCTCCCTGGTGCATCTCCTAAGGTGGTCCCCTCAGCCTGATGCCGAGTAACAAATGCAGCTGTAACTTGTACCTTAGGTAATGAGATGCCAGGCACATGGAAAACCTGATAAGCAATGTTCTCTGTTAATTACCAATGTTTGCTTAGTAAATAGCTGTTAAAATGCCTTAGTTCACCAGCTTTTCTGGGACCACTTTGTATTTCCCAAACATTCAGCTGGCAAAAGACTGACAGATGCCTTCCTCTGATTATTTTCCCTCTAACTGGCGGAAGTTTGGAAATGTTGATTTGACATTCGCTGCAGTAGATTCTGCAGACAACAGGTCAGACACCTCTGAGATGCAAGAAGTCACTTTCCAAAATGATAAAGGCAAGCAAGTAACATGAACTTGATATGGAAACAGCATTCTTCCACCCCCTGGCTAGACATGAAACCAATGTGAAGTGCAGCATAGACAGATAATGTCTGGTTGTACAGATACTAAACCTGAGGCTCATCTGAGTGAGTTCACCCAGCTCTAGCCCGAGAATTTAGAGAGACGTGAATTACCTCCAAGGCAGAATTAACATTTGACATACAGTTAGGTAGAACAAAAGAGCTGAACTTCTCCACTCACGGGCCTGAAACTTCTTGTCTATGCCAATACCCCACGCTCCATCTATCCAAGCAGCCACTAGCTAGCAGAGACTTGGAAGAGCTTCCTTGTAGGGGCAAACGTTAATATTCAGGAAAGTGCTATTGCTTCTGACTTCTAGATGCAGTGGAACTTGGGCCAAATTTGTGAATTTTAATTCACAATTACAATTTTTTGAATTTTAATTTACAAGTTTAATTCACAGTTGTGAATTTCAATTCACAAATTTCATTACTTTCTAATTTATGATAAAATTAGACACAGCATTTAAGGAAGATTGACTTTGAGACAAATGCATGAAGTCCAGGAAACCATCTCCTTAGAACTATTCCATATAAGCCATTGACTATCTCTGTCTGCAGCTCTGCTCTGGGGTTAATGCACTGCTTGGGAGATTCTTCTCTAACGCACAATGAAATAGCTAGCACAAAGAAGCTTCAGATAAACTGCATACAGAACCCTGTCCTAGTTCCACTCTAGTATCTATCATATTAGAAATGTATACTTACAGGCCTCTTGCAGGGGTTAACACAGAGACCTTCTATTTGCAACATGCCTGAACATTATGTAATGCAGAAGCTGTTTGCTTAAAAGGCTTAGACAAAACCTAGGAAAAGCAGAATTTGAGGAAGACAAGAAACAAAACAAAGCTCACATGACATTGCTAGAAGAGATCTGTAGCAGTTAGCTTTCTGCTGAAGTCTTGCATTGAATGAGCTTTGAGACATACATGAAGAGGCAATCTGCTTCCCACCATGTCTGATCTACATGCTTGGAGGCTGGCTGAAACCTGTATTTACCCAGAGTAATTACAAAACGAATGATTTCTGACACCATGGAAGTTGACCACCTACTTCAAGCAGAAAGGCTGTCAGACCATATAATTTTTGTTGTCAGCTACAATCCATCAAGCAGTAACTTTGACTTCTGTATGCTGCTGAAATGAAAAGGATAATCCCTCTTATAAGGCAGAATTTTGATTTCTAAAAATTAATGCATGTTGCTTTTATGTATAGGTCAAAGCTTCCATTTTCTGGATGAATATCAGTATATCTGCACTGAATGAGGCTTTGATACACTATGCAGCTATGTGAAACTAAGCATTTCACTATTCCCTCTGGAGCTTCCTAAGCAGAAGCGATTGAAGATCATCACAATTCAACACTGTTGCATTTCGGTGCAAGTGGTATTTTAATGGCTGAACAGCTTAATTCACACTTACAAGCAATTGTCAGCAAATGCTCTCACAAGCACCAGTTTTGTAAGCTCTGCTCTTTCACCTGTTAGTGAAAGATGCAAAACTTTGTCAGCCAGTTTTACTAGCATAAAGTCTTGCTGGGAAAACACAAGATGGAAGACACCAGTTCTGGGAGTAGGATGGAAAGAGAAGGTGAAGAACCTGTTGTCCTAGATGACTGAGATGACACCTTTTTTCAGAGGACACCAGTGAAGAAATCTTGAAGCCCGAGGTGCAAATCAGCTCCCTTTAAACTGCCCAAAGAGATTCCCACAGACTGGGAGTACTGTCTCAGTCCTGCTAAATAGATTATAGAGATTTTAGTAGGCATCCTGTGACTGCCTTTACTGCATATGAACCAGTTTGATTTCTTCTTGGGACACATCAGACCAGTTCCCTCCAAGACACAGCAATTTACCTGAGATACAGTTCAGGGAATAAAGTTCATATCAGCTTTGGCCTTCATAGAATTATCACAATTTTAATCATTTAATGTGATGATTTGAGATAGTTGTTGATGGGGAGGGTAAGAAGAAAAAAAGAATCATAGCTGAGGACAGTTTTGTTAATGTTATTGAGGGTTAGCTACGTAAAATATAAAAGGGAATTTTAAAAATCAGTTTCTGTCCCCTGTAATCAGTGTCTGGGGAACAGATCTTCAGCAAATATTCATAGCGATAAAACATTTATAGACATGCTGCTTAGGTTTACCTACAGACTTCCTAGGCATGTTTCTGAACTAGCATCCAGGTGTCATTAGCCTACTCCAAAAACTTATGACCTGCACGTCTTCAGAAGTACCACATAGAAAATTCTTTCTAATCACACAGCAGCTGTGGAAGAAACGTATATTGTCTAAATCTCCAGTAACAAACAGGATTTCATAACCAGGATCACAATTCATAACTGCAAAATTTCTGTTGACTTCAAAGAAAACAGAATTTGGATCTCTGAAGCATCAGTACAGCAAATGTAAAATTCCTGCAAGTGAACACCTCTCTAGCAAGAAGACTTCTAAAGCTATCAGGTTTAGTGTTTGCTTTGAAAGAAAGCCACAGGTGAAGATCTTTCTAACTTGCAAAACACATTTAACTGAACCAATCTGTCATCTATGCGTCCCGCTTTATCTAACCAGTCTCTCTATTAGCACTCATCACCATGGTATCTGAACTTCTTTAGCTGGAGCTGTTATTCCAATTACTTTACTGTAGCTGCTGACATGTAACCAAGAGCAAAATGTTAGGAAAATAATGCTCCAATTAGTTTCTCCCTCTTTCTCTAACAACGCAGAAAGTCACTGTGAAGGATTGTTTCCAGAGCTTGCTCTCTGTGGTAGTCTTTCCTCCTTTCTTTTTATTGTTGCCACTGCAATGTTAACACAGAAGTTTGGCAGTCTCCCATCTGAATCTCACCTTGGAGCTCAAGCTATTTATGATTGTCGATACAAATCAAGCACCTCCTATGTAAGTTAGCCACTGCTCAGCTGAATTTCTTGCTGCTTCTGTGCTGACCCGAATGTATGTAGGGCAGAAGAAAAATGCTTTCTCTAAGCATCCTGACTAATAATTGAAATAGAAAAACTCCTGAGAAGGGGAGATCTAAATCTAAATATACAGCAAATCTGAAGAAACTACTGATCTGTGATCACATACAAACTCCTTCTTTCTCAGCAGTTCTCTGGGATTAAGAATAAATTTCACGACTGACAAAATATTTCAGTCATAGCACAAGAACTATAAAAAACTTTGGAGACTGCTCCCAAGCTAAATCTTGGTGTATTAACCTTTTAGCTTAAAAATCAAGTATCTCGTTATGGGTGGGATAATCAGCACTTCAAGCTTTTGACTGTGGGCCCTTCTATCTCACCAGCAGTTGTAATCATTTCTCATTCCATTTCAGCTCTTGCTTCCCAGAAAATGAAACAACAAAGGGGTAACAGGACTAAAGAGCAATACCTCACCCCGTTGCAACCAGGCTTTTTCCTTGACTTTCATCTCATCTGCTGGTGAACACACACTGCTGGCTTCCCCTTGCTCGAGCAGTATCCAAGTGCACCAAGCAAGGAGCCTGTTAAGCTGTTTTTTCTCTCTAACCCATGAGTTTTCTCACTGTTACTCTTCCAGTTCTTCAAAACTTGTACAGTTTTCCAGTCAGACTCTCAGCAGAATGGTAAATAAAATCTCTCCATGCATAGGAGGTAGGACTCAGCCTGATCACTGTGAGTTGTCTGGACAGTAACAGGGAAAAGGAAAATCGTACGACCTTCTGTGACAGGGCTGATTTGCAATCCATCTCTGGCCATCCCACATCCCAGGGCCCTCTTTGGGCAGCACCTGTTCAGCAGGCCCATGTCATAAACCTCATATATCATATAAGATGATAAAGAGGATCTTAGGAAAAGAGATTTAATTCTACCAACAGCATGAGCTGTGCTTGCAAAGCCTTGAGCCTTAACCACAACCACGGCCATGGGAGTGCCTGCTCTGAGACCGTCACTCATGAGGGGGGACAGCAAACACCACTGATGTTCCATGGCTGTTACAGTTAACGTCCTGCAGTTTCTCAGTTAAACATGACTGCTTCTGCTGAGCAGTAAAGTATCTATAGCAGAACCAATTCTGTTTAATGTACTCTCTGAAAAAGAAACTGCTCTGACACTTTGTAGATCATCACAACCAGTAGAAAGGATTAGCTGACTATTTTGTGAATGAGATGGATTAGGAGATGTGCTGGAATACAGCTATACTGGTTTACAACAGGCCAGTGCCTCTGAATCTCTGCTTTATTATACTAAAACCAATGTACTCAGAACATGTAAGGACCAAATCCTGGTTCTATCACAAGTAGCAGCAGACATCTTTTCACATGAACTCTCTCCAGGTATGGCAGAACTTTGTTTGACCAGTGCAATACTGTGCTGGCACTTACTTCGCCGATGATAACAGTAATTAAAACTCGCCATGTGATAAAAGCAAATAGCAACTCCTTTCTACAATAAGATCCATCCTAGGACTTCACCGCATACAAAGCTCTCTGAGAGAGATTTTGAGGTCAACTGAGACATTTTGATTCACTTATAACACCTCTCTCCAGTGGCTTTCAGAAAAGCAGAAAGGTGAATAAATTGCCAAGGTTTTTTAACCACTGACCCCATGGAGGAATTTCATGTCTATGTAATGCTGTCTTAAACCACCTCCTGGAGTATAAGCAGAGTTACTGGGTATTGACTTCCAGAACCATGTTAATATTGATGACAAGTTGTTTACTTCTCAAGCCTGGCAAACAAATGCCATCTCTCCCAGGACTGTGGGGTTTTAATGTCCAGAGAGTGATGTTTTTATACATACATTAGCTAAGGCTCAGCTTACTGAAGGAAGGTGCTTGTTCTACTAAAGGAGTTGCTACCTGAACAGCTTTTAACACACAAAGGTCAAATATCTCCCCAAGCATAGGCACAAAGCTTCTTAGATAAACAATGAGCAGGAAAAAGCTACAAAGTCTTCTAAAAATAATCTATGAAACCAAAGTGTAGGATCAAGGGTTTTGCTGATAAGACTCTTCCTCAACAGCCTTCTTTTGGGTTAAAAAGGAGCGTGACTGACCTGAAAACCCTTCTTAAAAAAGTTTCTCTTTTGAGAACTCACCTAAAAATTGGCAGGTTTTGAAGCTTTAGTGTTCTGTAGTAACACCACCACCTCCACTCTCCAGACATAATTAAATTCAGATTAAAACTTTAAATAGCTGGAAGTGAAATCGTGTATTTTGGGTTATTTCTACAATTCCTTTGGCAGCTCTGAACATGTAGGATGATGGAATGTTTAAACTATTAAGATTTAACTTTTTCCCCGAATAGGGAGAAAGATGAGTTCAATGGCATTAAAGACCTGAAGAGATTTCAGTGCCGTCACCACAGGTATGTGACTATAGGTGGAACAGGTACGTTATCACTTTCTAAACATGCATAGCCTTTCAGTAAGCTCAGCCTGAGAGTCTGTCAGGGTGACACATACTGGTGTCTCTCCATGGACTGTCAGCTGCCTTGTCCTGTGTTGTGTCCTACCACTGAGACAAGAAGTTCAATCTGGCAAGCAGAAAAGGTTAATCAATGGCCATAATGTTATGACATAATGACATAATGTTATGTGTGACAACTTACTCTGAGGTTTTGAGAGCAACTTCAGACAGGGGAGCTGTTCTCTGGCACTACAGGAAAGGGTGACAACTACCTGGAAATAGCTAAAAAATCCCAATCCCCAAATTCCACTTCAGCAAGAGGTGTGAAGAAAGAGTCATTAGCTGTGCCTGACTTCTCATTATGTCATATATCTGGGTCATACTTTATTTTTCCATTTCCTTGTGCAGACTTTGTGGTTACCTTCACATTGTTTTTCACAAGGGAGAATCAGTGAACTCCTCTTTTCCCAGGGCTGTACAGTTCAACAACTGAAGGAGCAGTGCTCCTAGCATAGCAGGGCAGCTCTTCCTATTATCACACAGGAGACCCCACACCCTAAATAGTTCTGCTTTATTTTATGCCTGGAGATACCCAACAGAAAGCAGATTTACTCTTCCAGAGTGTGGAACCTGTCATCGCAAATTTCTTTTACCCTTTTTTTTTCCTCCTTTTTCTGGGAACCAAGGAGATGATAGATAAGAAACTTTTCTTTTGGGTAAGTTGTGGGTGTTTTTCTGACAGCCTCTGTGTCTTGTACACTTGTACCATTCTTAATGTAGATAAAAGTACAAATATTTTGCATAATTGCAAGGATGTTAACATTCATAGCGCCTGTGGCATCAGTTCTAATTTAGCAAAGTGAATCAGTTCCTTTTCCTAACAATTCATCAGAGCTGTGCCAAACAGAAAGGCTGCATCGTGCTTGGCTGTTACCACACTTGAACATTAGCAATTCTAATTGCAAAACTTCTTTAAGTGTTACTCTACTGGAAAAACCCAACTTTTTAAAAATACAGAAGTTTCTCCTCAAATCTCAGCTTTGACATAACACAGTCAGACACTGCAATAGTGCAATATCAGAATCAACTTATAATCATAGGTGAAGGTTGCTGTATTTTTCCCTGTTTCATTGGTCCGGTTTATGTGGTACATGGTACTCTGGACACCAGTAGCCCAGCCAGGACATGCTAGCAGAGCAGAAAGTGTCTTCACCTCAAAATGAATTGAGGCAGCAGAGCAAATTCCTAGAAATTAGTAGGGAAATGCTTAAAAATCAATGGAGGAAATCCTTGACAGTAGTAGGAAAATGCTCAGGAAGGACAAGGAAAACTCTCAGAAAGCAGAGGGCAATTCCCTTAAAGCACCACCCAAATCTCTGGAGAGCAACTGATTAAGTCCTTCAACACAGCAGAATATTCATAGGAAAAAGTGGGGAAGCTCTTAGAGGGTTTGGTGTGAATTCCTAGAAAACTAAGAATAAGTGCCTGGAAAATACCATGTGAATTCCTAGAAAGTGGTGGGAAAACAATCAAGAAAGCACCAGTAAAATTCCTGGAAAATGACAGGTTAATTTTTAATTAAATTAGTTAATTCTCTGGAAAGAAAATGGAGTTGAAAGCATTGATGCAATTTCTGGAAAGCAGTACAAAATTCTTTTTTTAAAAAAACACTCCAAAACAAATAAACAAAAAATTCCTAGAAAATTCCTAGAAAGCACGGGAAGAAGTCACAAAAAGCAACAGAAATTTTCTTAGCAAGCACAAGTTGAAAGGCTGTGGGAAAATTCACTACGAAGACACAAAAAAACCCTGATCTGAAAAGCTGCTGGAAAAAGTCATAAAATGTAGCAGAAAACTGCCTAGAGAGCACCAGGAAACTTCCAAGACAGATTCTAGCCCAAGGAATTGCTGGAAAGTACTACATAAATTCCTAGGAAGACTCTAGATTGAGGAATTCCTGGAAAACCAGGGAAATTGCCCCACATCATCTAAGGTAAAGATTCCTGTAAAGCAGCTGTTATATTCTTAGAAAGCCATGGGGACTTATGAGGAAGGGTTTGTATAGATGGATTCCTGAAAAGCTGTAGGAAATTCCTAGAAAAGATTTAGTTTAATTTGAAACCCATCAAAGGGTATAAATGAGGACGTTCCTCAAAATCCCTCGTCCATTTTCCTTGGAGGTATTCTCCCTCAGGAATAGCACAACCTTATTCTCCCAGGATGTCACAGCCACCCAACCACTGTAGTGAGGAAGCAGCCACAGCAAAGCGTGTGGTTCCCTGTGACACAATAATTACTCTGCTGCATAAGGACTCTCATCCTGGAGGCATTAAGAACACTGCAGCAGGCCCTGGTGGTATCTGCTAAGCAGTGACAAATTTTGTGCTGAAAAACATAGGGTGGGACAGTGGAATCCTTATAAAGAGCCATTTGGGGAAGGAGAGTGCAAGAGCTGTCTGAGAGGCTTTTGTTGCTGCTTATATTAAATTAATTCAAGAAGCCCTTACAGTAACTCAAGCAGAAGAGAAAAGACCCACTCATCAGAACTTATCCTTTATGGAGAGCTGGTCTTATTCCTAATGAGGTTTCACTGTGTTGTGCAGTTAAACACATTCCAAAAAAGCCTTGGCAGACGAGAGACTCAGCATGAGCATGAGCTCCCACAGCAGGGTGCCCATCAGCTGCATGACCTGATTATGCCAATAATTAAAAAGACAGCATTGGGCACAGCCGGACATCCTGGGAGTCAGGCAGGTTACAGCTGTGGGTGCAGACAATTTTAATCTCTTCCCTGTCTTATCCTGCTTCCCTATTTTTGTGCCTCTAGTCTTTCCCTTCCCTTATTTTGTTCTTTCATTTCAAACCCTGGATGAAGAGCAGGCATCATAGGGTGCTGAGGTGTTAAGGGTGGCTTTATGGCATGAAGTCGCACAGGATCTGGCTTGAGCCTGGTGCAATTCAGAACAATCTTGAAGTAGTCTCTTAAGAGTCATCTGGGAGCTGTTCGGAAACAGCTATGGTCTGGTCACAACAGCTCTGCCCTCAAATTGCCTTCTGTCACATCTGGCCATTACAATCAACTCCTTAACCCTGATGATTTCTCTGATTCTGGTGGAATGCCCAAGTTGCTGATGAAGAAAGTGTTAGACACTGCACAAAAGGACTGAAGACTTAGCCTGTCAGGTCATAAGCAAGCCTGATTCCTGCTCCACAGATGGCCATGGAAGGAGAGAGGGGATGATTGCACCAAACCAACAGGCAGCATCTGCCCTCTGCCACCACTCTACAACTCTATCTCTAGCTCAAGTGCCACACATTGCTTTGATTTTATGCTTCCCATGTTACACCTGTGGCTCGATGTTTGGTTTATGCAGGGGGGGAATTGTGTCTATATTCATATATAAATTTAAAATGCATTAAACCTGTCAGTTATCCTGGTTTATGTACATGTTTTATTTCTCCTTCATATTCAGCTCTTTCCCAGATTTCACATATTTTGTGCTCTTTATATGAAAATTAATAAAAGAATTGGATCCTCAAGAAGGACTTCATTTCCTTAAGCTAGCAGTGGTGAGAAAAAAATTCCCTGTGCTTTTTGTCACCTCAGTTTCAATCACTCAAAAGTAAATTTCCATCAACTCGGTCCATATACTTTTCTTCTCTGTTTACTCTTCCTGTCCTGCATGGATTTAAGCTAAACTGCAGGAAGATTTTTATGGGCTTTTTAGATTAGTGCACATGGAGTTGCACACAGGCAAGAAATACTTCTGCTACCTGCCCAGGGTAGCCATGGAATGGCATTTCAGATGCCTTATTTCCCATTTGGATTTATGTGACTTCTATTTACAGCCTTGGAAATTTACTTATGCTATTTTCTTCAGATTAAAAAACTATTCTATCTGCTGTTGTTACTTACAGGCTGTGGCCGGGTCACCTTTTAACCCTCCCTTGCATAAATCCCCCAATGTCTTAGCTCCTTCGGCCCAACGCATTTATATCTTCAATATTTCTTGTTATTTTTTAACCTGCTATGTTTTGATGGACAATTGGGGACTTGCAAAACCAGCTTAAAATACTGTGTCCCTTTGCTGACCTATTGGGGATGGTGGGAAGAGGTCCTACCAGCTCCCTCCTCCTACCTGAACACTATCTGATACCAGCTTCCTCCCTCCAACTGCCCCAGCATAGGTCACATAGGAAAACAAAGCTTCATATAGATTTTAAGAAATGGGAGAAATCTGAGTGCCCAGATTGTGCCAGGGATATCTGAACTTGCCCATCCTATAGATATCACCCATGTGATGGGGACCTTGTATTACATACCTCTAACACTTCAGGCTGGAGGAGAGGAAGGAAGGCAGTGGCACTAAAGAGGGCTAATTCTCATTGTGTCCTTAAGGAAGTTAATACAAACCTGCTGGCATGCATTTTGCAGGACTGGTGCTGTGGAGTGCTGCTCCTCCAAGTCAGGGTCCCTAGCATGGGACCCTGAGTGCCAGGATGCTGCTGCTCAGTGTCAGCCTGTTCTGAAGTCCCAAGCCAGCCAAGCACACACTGTATTTGTGCAAACACTGTGGGATTTATCTGCTTTTTCTGCCTGAAGCTTGCTGGTTTTGCCAAAAAGACTTTTCTGATTCTTCTCCACACCTCTTCCCCCATATCCATTACATGCAAGTTATTTGCTCTCAGTAATTGAGAAGGGATGGGCAGAGCAAGCAAGTCACTCACATTTTGTTCAAAATCCTTTTTGTGCCCTTCTGGTTTAGTTAAATTTGGTCAGGCTTTTCTGCTGCCCTTTGGACCATAGCAAATAGCTCGCTTCAGATTTGGGACGGTGAAAAGAAAAGGAACAGTAGTGCCACCTACAGCCGAAAGACTAAAATGTAGGTCTCCTCCAGCCTCAGGGATCCAGGTCTGCAGGTTGAGTATCAAGCAGGAAATTTCATTTGGTCTCTATATAACTCTGACTTTCAGAAAAACCATCCTATGCAAAGATAGCGAGCTCAGGGCTTTTAATGCGGAAATCTGCATTGCTGTTTCCCTAAAACCCTGGCTGAATGAGGGCATCTTCATTCCATGGGCAATGAGCTCCAGCCAGCTGCGTGCATGCAGGTTTTGGACCGTGCAAGCCCAGACCCGTAGTGGCTTTGCCAGTGTCCAGCTGTACTCAGACAGCACACTGCAGACAGCATGGCTACAGCAGTTCTTGAGCTGAGAGCCCCAGGGGCTTCAATCCCTGCAGCTGGATCATCCCCGCTTCCAGCAGCTGTGAGGAAACAACAGGCTTCCAGTGATACTGTGAAGACCATCACCTCTGAATAATTTCACAGTGGAGTGACAATGAGACTGACAACGAGAAACCTTTCCACAACACTGCCCATCCCCAGCTCATTGGGGACCTTCACTGTTCACATCATTATTCCACATTGTCTCCTTAGATCTTAGGTGGCTTTTTTCCCATAAAGATTTTCTCGTTGTCCAACCAAAGCAGAGCTAGGATTAAGACCCAGCGTTGCTCCTCTCATACTGGCTTGTAGGATTGTTAAGTTCTGCCCAGGGCTTTCAGAAGTATAAGCAGTGATTGTACTTGGAGCTGCTACTGCCTTGAAGCTCTCTTTAATATCAATTTGCTAATGTTAATCTTTCTAATTTAGTGAAAATAGACTTACACAGCAACACCTTAGTTTTCAATCAATCAGCAGGCAATTAATGGACAATCACTGTTATACTCTGTAGTCATAGGCAGCACAGGAGAGCAAGCACAACACAGCCACAGTAAGAAAAGATACCAGGCTAACCAGATTTTACATGCACACAGATGCAGCCTTTTCTTCCCCTTTTTCTCTTGCTCTGCCTTGCCTTGCTTTGCCCATCCATTTCATTAAAGTTCAGACCTTCTCTGGACATTTGCTCACTAATGATTTTTCATTAAAGAAAACCACATTCCATCCCATAAACATCTTGGTAACATCTGTCTTCTACTCTGAAAATGTCAAGATAGAACACTCCAACCGCCTCAGCAGCAGTGTGGTATGGCTTTTCATTCCAGGATTTATTTGGCATTATGGAAAAGATCAAATGTTTCAACTGAGCAGCCAAAAAATCACATAATCCAAAAATACAGCTTTGTGGGACATGAACCTTGCTCTTTAAAGCTCACTTTGCAGCAGGAACAGGTATTCAAAGAACAGAATTTCCCAGGTTTGACAATCCCACATTAGCCCATGCTGCTAACAAGGGGAGCAAAACCATCCTGCTGAAAGACAGGATCACTGTGTGAGGGAGGACACAAATCTTGTCCAACCACTGCTTTAGTCCAAGTTCATAAAAGAAGAGCCAAACAGACATAAGTCTTTACAGAGTCACTGAGGTCAATAACACAATGCTTGCTTACCCTTATGTAGGAGATCAGGTCAGAAATACGGAATCCAAGAGGACATTAAGTCCATTTTTTCTTTTATTACAGGACCTAATAGACCAGCATTTGTTGGGTGACGGCATAACCCGCTGTCAAAATGCTCCTTCAGCTTGTTCCAATGAACCTGTAATTAGAAAGTTTTCCACAAAACCTACTGCAAATGAAAGTAATTTGTTTTTCCTATTTCCTGAAAGGATCAGAAGAACCCATCTAAAGTGTGGCCCTTGTTTATGGATTGGAAGACTGAAGGTGTACAGCTGGGTCCCTCAAATGACTCTTATAAGTTTTTAACATGCCTTCCCAGCATGTGTATGGCTTTAAATGTGCCTTCCTCAGAAGCAATTCAAACAGAAAATTGCCTTGCCTACTTCACACAGATGCAGAAAGGAAGACAGCGAAAAAAATACCTGAAGTGCTGCAAAAAAGGCTGTACAAGAATGCCAGTGGAATGAAATAACACCACCAAAGTCACTGCAGATTAGTGGAGCATATCTGCAGAGCTGCTTTTTCTCTGAAAACTTGTAAGCAATCTTATGAACACCCACTAAGCTGGAGTGGACTTGTGAATCCTGTTCCACACTGGCTCCTCCCAGACAGGAGGTGTTCAGCAGGAGGAGGATGGAGGATGAAGGCTGGGGGCTGCTGCGTTGTGTGCATTAATGGATCTTTTCCTATTTCTTGCTCATGAGTTGTAGCATACAGATACCGCAATGACAGCCTGGAAGAGACCCAACTCCCTCTGCCATGCAACCAGAAACCTGGCATAAAGGGAATTTGGTGTGCTTTTGTGTTTATGAGCAGCAGCATGAGTGGGAAGCTCTTAGCAAATGAGCAAGTAGACATATTACCAGTCATGTCAAGACAGAACATAACCATCTGTGCTGGCTCCTCCAAGTCCAGTCTGATCACTCTGATTTCCCATTGAACAGGACTTTACTCCAGCATCAATGACTCAGTTAAACCTGCAAAACAGACAGGATCTGGCCCTAGACAGGGAAAACAAGCCAAAAAGGAACAGAAGCATAAGAGTGCTCTCCCAGCAGAAATTAAATCTCTGTCCCTCACCTCTTATCGAACTTAATTATCTTGAAGGAATGAAGAGCAAATGCTGGGATGGGTCTGGCAGCCTCCTGTTGGGGCCGACTCTCTGAGCCTGTCCTCACTGGGTGTAAACTGCTGGAAGACCAGAACTGCTTTTAGGCACACACTGGAGCCCTGTGCTGGCACACAGTGCTGCATGCTCTGCACTTCAGCAGTCTGAAGCTGATTGCAGCATTGAGCCCTGGCTGCTTCCTGAACTCATTTAAGAGGGTTCCTGGGCCCAAGAGTGCTTGTGAACTACTCAAGAAGATAACTGCACTCTGGAGCGAACAGAGGCAGAAACAATTGGCCTTGAGGAGAGGCACTCTGTCACCTGGGGTGAGGTCACTGCGGGCTCTGTCCCCCTGAGGACTAAAACTCAATACATAATGCCTGCCTCATTTACTCCATATGTTGATAATTTTCCTCCCAGAAAGGTACACTGGAGAAAAACAGGAGCTTTCCATTTGCTGACTGCAGCAACAAACAAAATCTTTGTTAGAAGCAATAACCAGGGAGTTTTATATCTGCAATGTGTGAGTGACTGGCTTTTTTAAATCTGAAACGTAATCTTTAATTGGTACTAATCTAGTTACTTCCCTGGAACTAAGATGCAAGTTTGCTATAAATCTCTCAAATGTTCCTGAAAAAATATTTATGCTACTGCTTTTTCCATGTAAGCCATCATTCTCGACTGAGTCATTATGGTGTGGATGTAATCTGAGAAGTCAATGCTGCTCTTTCGAGGGATGGATGAGTATGCATTTATCTTTCATTGTAGCTGTGGAAAAGAGTGGAAAAGTAAGAGGAATAGATGCACTTATACAGACTTTGCTGCCAGAAAATGGCAAACTCATCTCTCTGACTTTGGGATTATTCTGTCTCCTTTGAGAGTCTTTGTTTTAACCAAAGTTATTAGCCAGCTCAGTGGCTCATATGAGCCAGAAATATCGGCAAAATAACTCCCTGATTTACCCTTTCTTTGCATTATTCATGCATTGGACTCCTTTACCTTCTACGGTGCTGAAATGCCACTCTCTGCGTGAACTAGATAGCTACACCCTGGAGCTGATGATTGGATTCTCACAATACCGACCTAAAAAGATTTAAATTAAGCAAAATATATTGCTGCTTGTTATTCTGAACAAAAGGGATAAGGTTCCTGAATTGTCAACCACATTAAAGTGAAGAATCAAATTAATCAGGAATTGGATGAAGTGGAAAGTTCTTGATCAAATGATTTATTGTAAAGTTCCCACATGAATTAAACCTTTAAATTAAAGAAACAGCTACACTTGGCTTACCCAAAATAAGAGTCTGTGTCTGTCTAGTGTTGTTCACCTGCAGTGCTGGTTGGTGGAAACATAGCAAAAGGGTGTCACCTAATGGCCAAACATTTCCAAGTAACTCCTCTGTCGGGCTTTACCACTCTGGTCATCATTCCCCGGCATTACTGTGTTACATCCTGTCCTGTTCTGCATGATGCAAACTGAAAGACACTGTATTTCCTTTCACAGATTCTTTTTTGCCTATTCTTCCGAAATCAAAACATCTATTATCTTATTTTCTCCTCTGTCCTGCATGCTACATAGTCTAAATGTATGCAGAACACAAAGCTCAGCTCTTCTCAGACCCAACCTGCATTGCATTACCAGTGCAACCTTGTAAATGCCACTTCTGGGCTTCCAAAGAGGATGGTCCCCAGCCCATTCTGGTTTAGTGCTTATGGAATGAGCAAGACACTTCTGTGATAACTCAGTGGATTTTTTTTCCCTCCTCATGAGCACTCTCTAATGTACTAGTGGCTATTGTTGCATTAAAGTCTTCTGAATTGTACGAACCAACACAGCCTTCTTGTCTTCACAACTGTCAAGCAAGGGTATGATGACATCCAGACACTTCAAAGAAAGGCACAAAACCACCTCAGTAGTCATTTGCTGGATAACCCAGTTCCAGGGAGATTTCCTCCTAACCTCCCTTAAGTAAAAGTGATTTATATCCAGAAAAACAAAACTTTATCCCTTCAGCACAGAAAAAAAGGAAAGGCAAATCCAAACCTACCTTCACTATCCCAGCAACATGCATTAAATTGCCAGGTCTGCAACTGCAAAGTGAGGGGGTTCTGTTGCCTAATGTTCCTTAACCTGTGTTGAAAAGGCAACGAAGATGTGCTGCAACAAAACCTAAATAACATGTTCCATTTCTTGGTGCGGTTTTTGCTGGAGGTACTTTTCACAGCAATCTAAATATTAAATGCTTCAGCAGCCCATTCCTAGGAGAAGGTCAGTTCCAGAGGGGAAAGTAGACACTGAATTCATTCTATCAATGTTTTATAACAAATGAAAGATTTTCAAATATAAATCCCATACACAGCTTCTGAAACTATGATGCTCTCATTCTTCTGTGTCCAGAAACTATTGTATTTTTGCAGAAAGTGGCTTTAGACAAAAAGCAATAAATTTTGTCCTTGCTTGGAGGTCACTAAAACCATGAAATTCACCCAGCTATACTAGCATAATATAAAAATCTCACAAATCTATGATTTAAGGGCTAAATTATGCTACCTTTATTCAATGGGATTCTGCTCCTGTGGCCAACTTCTTATTAACCTTGCCTGTAGTACTGTTGTTTTGGATAAGCAAATGCGCATAGGTTGGAAAAAACACTGGGCAGAGATTGCCTTTTCATTTATATTCATTTGCAGACCTACAGAGCAACACCATGACCAGGGATGTTAGCAACACAGCAACATCAGGAAGAGTGGGAAGAAAGAGAGAAGGTCAGGAAGCCAAAGAGGGCAAGAAAGGGAATATGAAACACCTCTTCAGGTGCCTACCTGACTCTCTAATGGGTCCAGCACAGCCCTTCCTATCAGCTCCCTGTAACTCACTTCGTTCCCATTTCCACCCTTGCCAAGTGCTACACATTGAGAACTTCCTGTTTTAATCACTTAGTTCTCTTTTCCAGCACACATAATCTCATTAACAGTAAATGCCTCTGTTAAGTAAAATCTGAAACGCAGCACTAAGTTGTTCAAACGGGAATAGACAGATTTCCTGCTTCCCTCCTCCAATCTTGTAGTATCCATATTCAAATACTTCTTGTATATATTCACATAATTGTCTGGTCCCAATCTTTAATTAACTGTATTTGTATGGAATCTCAATTTTGTCATTGGAAAGTAACATTTAATGTAGTTTAATGTTCACCAGCCTTTTCATGAAGGAGATGGATGAAACAACACCTGATTAATTTTATCCATTAGTTCTCTATTAATTTAAGTCCTGAAGAAGGGAGAGAGGAAATGCATTTAAGTGCCTAATCCCTTCTTACAGTTCATCTATTCTGGATTTTTAGAAGTGGGCCAAGAACATAAATGATTATTTCCGTGATCTCTGACCTGGACCCTGCCAGGCTGCCCTAACCCTCATCAGGAAAGCTTGCCTTGCAGTAAGAGACCAAAGGGCTTCCACTTATTTGATTTCACCAAGAGAAGGTTAAGAGGTCACTAAAGTATCCACATGATTTTCTATTAAGAAAGAGCTCTTCAATCTAGCAGACAGGGGCAGAATAAGCCCCAGTGGCTGAAAGCTGAAACTGGATCAATCCAAGCTAAGTATGGGGAGCCATTTTCTAATTATTTTTTTCTTCTGGAAACCAAAGAGAGTAATTAACCATGGGAACATCTTCCATTAGTGCCTGATAGATTTTCTATCACAGGAAGTATCTGAATTGAAGACTGAGGACATATCCAGCTCAGTCACCAGAAGCAAGCAAAAGGAAGGTGAATTTTACTCCCAGCTGTGCCACTGGCGAGACAAACCCAGGATGTTGGTTCAACTCTGGTGCCAATGGGTTTCTTTAAAAGCATATTAAAAAAATGAACTGTCTGAAAAGAAGCACAAAACAATTTCAGATTTAGAAAAGTAAGACTTAGTGGGACATTTTAAAGGTCAAATTTGTTTATTAGAAAAGTCAAAGCCAGTCAGTATTGAAAACAAGTGTTTCTATAGGGAATCTATATAATAGAGTGTTTCTATTGGTGCTGGGTGGAGAAAAGCATGTCTGTGATTTGGATGCAGTCAAATCAGACAGGAAACAAGGAGAGGTCTCAGACTAATTCTGGGGGAGTTTCCACCTCCCTGATCAGTATCTCCAAAGCACAACCGACTGCATCACTGGAAGACAGTTTAGTCAGGATCCCACTCTTCTCACAGCAGAACTGAGTCAAAGCTCATTTTAGTACAGCAGGGACAGGCATACACACAAGATGCCACCCACAGCCCTGGAAATAAGAATGGCATTTGCTGGGAGCTCAAGCCTGGTGCACCAGCACCTGCATTGCTCTTTGGGGGTGCAGCCCTTCTTGGATGAATAGGAGCAACAGTTTAAATAGGGGTGGCAGAAATTGTGACTGCGCAGCACGAGCTCATTTCTACTCTCTTTAGGGATTTTGTGCAACATCATTTTTACAAGCCTGGGAACATCAATGAAAGGTTTCATCACCGCTGGGGCTGATACACATTCTATGACATTTTAAAATATTAAAAGCCCATCTCAACTAATAAGAGGCAGCAAGTGGGTCATGCCCAGAGAGACACAGAACAGTCTCTCTTCAGAGGGACCAGTCATTGGGAAAGACAAGGGCTGTGCAATCCTGCAGCTGGAGAACTCATCACTCATCTGTGCCCCTGTCTGCTAGCAATGTCAGCCCACATCTACACTCAGTCCAAGGAGAAGCACAGCACAGGGCTTGCTATTTGCTATAGTTACGTGCTCATCACTAGGAAGCATTGCATTTCACCAAGGCGTTTCACTCCAGTGGTTGAAGGGCAGCCTAGAGGTCAGTGATGGCAGAAGAGAGCTCTCTACTCTCCGTTGCTCTGTGTGAATTCCTATGGAAGGACACCTTAAAGACAGTTTCTATCATTTGGAAAGTTAGAGGAGACTAAAACAATTCCTGATTTTGCAGTTAATAAAATGGAAAGAAAAGACACAAATGAGGTAGCTTTGGATTTAAGCAGAATATGACCAGCTATTGGACCAGTAGGATACTGTTATTATTAAGGAAAAAAAATAAAAAATCAGGTACCATCATTAAATAGATAGAAAGGAGTCAACCATGGTAACAGATACCACCAAATACCAAAGAGAGTCAGGAGACAGCTAAATAACGTATTGCAATATCAGATACGCACTTGATGACCCAATGCTGCAACATGAAACGGAAATAAATCAATGCAAACTAATGAGAGAGACTAAAACGTAGATTAGTGAGGACAGAGATGGATTTCTGATCCAGGATTTTCCCCAAAAGATGGCTATGTGCTCTAAAAACTATAAATCTTTAATCAGTTCATCAAGTAGCTCACTTATTTCTGTGTGCATAATACGTTCAGGGCTCAATGAAAGTACCTTCTGTATCTGAAATCCAGGCATGGCAGTTTCTGGGTCTGAGTAATGGTGCTTGGCTACTGAGATGGATCCAGATCCTGCAGTGAAGGGCTTGGAAAAGGGGCATTGCACAGAGATCAGTAACTGCCTTGGAAAAGATCCAGCCACAGCTGAGCCATCCAGAGGGATGACCAACCTTCCAGCAGGCAAAAAGGGCACAGGATCTATATGGTTATAAGCTGCTTGCTGATACATTCACAAAGAAGGAAAAGGACTTTGTTGCTGATCCAAAAGCTTATTTTCATGGTTGAATGGCTGTTCAATGGAAAATGAAAAGCAAAGCAATGGTAGGATAGGCTCCAGAGCCCAGGTCTCCTTTTCAACGAATCCAACTCCTTTCTGACAGCACTTTCTCCCTCTCTGCCATCACTGGGACCCAAATCTTGTTTGTTTGTTTGTTTTCATTATCCTAGCTCCGGGCAATGGAGAAAAGTGTCTCTGCTCAAGAGCAGCTATGTTTTGGAAGAAGTGGGTTTAGATTCCCTCAGGAGAAGGGTGCAAATGAATTCCTGATTTCTAATGCTGTAACTCACAAGTTAGTTTATAAAGAAGAGATTTGCCCTCAGCACCTCTCCTTCCTCTGGTCATGTCTTAAAAGAAAGCAGCAGCAATTAGATGTTATAAGAAGCTTGGGATCAAGGCATAGTATCACCCCAGGAGCAAGTCGCAGGCTGAGCCTCTTGGAGATGATGGCCAGCCTCATGCCTCATGTCTGGATCTCACAGGGGTTCAGAGATGATGCAGCAGGAGGAAAGCAGCTGAACCTGTTAAGACTGTGGATTTTATTAACCCACAAGTAGACGCACCAAGATGTAAAACTCTCTGATGGCTGGGGGGATTAAATGTGGGAAAACAACACTGGTAGATCTTTGTATTTGGTGACAGCTTGGGTGAGGAGGCACAGAAAACTTTGGATCTCAGTTTCTAGCTTGTTTTGACCCCATTTCTGTCTCAGATGTGGGTTTTTTAGAAAAGCTTTCTGAAGTCAGGAGATTTATATCTTACTTCCAAATGGAAGAGACTTTGCTGAAAATGGCAAGGATTTTACCAGCTCAATACAATCTATGAGTAAATAGGAGATGTTTAAATCTAGTTCTACATAAATAGCCCCAGCAGGAAAGTCGTGGAGCCTTGCTAAAAAAATGATAAATTTTTAATGCACCTCCATCAGAAAATGTAACATCAGCCAAGGAGATCTCAAATCCTTCTGCAGAGGGTAGAAAAGTTAACCCACTGCACACACCAGCATACATATGGGCAGACTCCCTAGCTATATTTAAAAAGATTCACCCCAGCCTTTCCTGAAGTGAGTTTCACATTCAGTACCAACATTATACGCAGTTAAGAGACCACAGTCTGGAAAGTGATCTTCCAAATTATGAAGCAGCCAGGCAAGTCTGTGAAGTGCAAATGCAGCAAGCACTGCTGTTGAAGCAGAGGAGGGCACGGGACCAGGGCACCAACCTGCTGGGACCATGTCGTTAGGTGCTGGACACAAAATCCAGACTTCCAGAGGAGACATACAAAATGCAGAAGTAATTCGGGAAGTTTATGCACATATGTTTATAAAGAGGAAATGTGTTACCCTACCAAGCATTCAGACAAAGCCCCTTAGGTTTTCACAGTGAGAGCCTTGCCCTTGCTCTGTGGCAGATGTTCCATTATTACCAAACAGCTTTATGACCATCTGAAAATTCTCTGATCTTTAGCACTTGATCTTGCACCTATTTCAAGAAAGAAACAGGGAAGAAAATAGCTTGAAAGATGGGTTTTACTACCTTGAGCCAAGATTCCCATGATACTCACCTTTTAACAGCCTTTCTCCTTCCCTTATTTTCAATTAACAGCCCTACACTGAATATTGCAGACTGTCAGCTAATGCAAAGACTAAATCCTTTCCTAGACCTTTTAAAACTATTCTCTCAGGCTCCCTGATTTCCGTGGGCTTTGAACAAACTATTCCAGAAAGGAAAAGGAAAATCAGGTGAATTGGTTGTTGCAGTCCATGGAATTTCTCCCAGGCTACTGGTGCTGCTGCTCACTTCTGTGGAGGAGGATCTGTCACATTACAGTGGAATTCTTCCAGGCAGATCAGTTTTGGCTTCATATTTCTTTGTGGGTAGATGGGAATTTCTCAAGACTAAAAGTAAGGGGTATGTAGATGCCTTTCTATTATACACAATCTGAGAGGCAAGACTTTGCCAGAAGGAACTATAGAATTTTTCCTATTTCTCTCAAGAAAGCTTCTGAAAGACTAAAAAGGAACCATAAAATCTGATGCTCCTCATTTTTCAAGTGATGACCAAATGATAGTGTACTCCAGTAACTGAGACATCCAAAGAGTTGGTGAGAAATACAAGGTTTAAAGAGAATCCACAGCTCTGGGGACATGAAATGAGCTAAAGCAAATTGAAAACCTTTTTAAATGTGTAAAATTTGAGAAACTGCTAAAAATGCACCCACGTTGTCTGAATTATGTTATCACTTTTCAAGAGAGACCTGAAATAGAGTAGCTGGATATTGGCGAAAGATTTTTGGTTTGGGTTTGCTTTTCTGTGTTGTTTTGGTTGGGGTTTTTTTACTTCAAAACTATATAGGGTTTATATAGAGATATATATATTTAAAATATTGTACCTGACCTTTCAGCCATGACATTCCAGATTAATTTTTAATTCTCTCAGGAAGGGGAAAATGAGAATAACTAAATAATGGCTGAGGAAGCAAAATAAAACACACCCAAATCAGTGTTGACTCTGCAAAAACCCACTGTATAGAATAAAAATCCAATCCCAAACCTAAAAAGCCAAGTTCACCATGGGTCATAAGACCTTGTGTCCTACACAGCAGTTTTCCATGCTGAGTATCCCTTAAGAACTCAAACTAATAGCACACTCTCCTTGAATTTTGCAGTAGCACCATATGCAGAGCCCCAGACGTTAGAAATACTGTCTCAGGGGCAAATTGCTATGAAATAAGATCACACTGCAAGACACCATAGCTTATAAACAGGAAAATCTGAATTGTCAGCAAAGCCTGGGATTTTTTCAAAGCACCCATGGACACAAAAGAAAGCCTACACACATCTGATGCTCTGTTCCTAGGAGCAGCTCTGCTAGAAAATACTGCTATTCCCTGCATCCAGGCTTGCAGAGACACAACTCTGAAGAATGCTCAAAGAAAAACAGCAATGTTAAAATCAGGTCTTTTTTCCATTTCTATTATTGCTCTCTTCCAGATGAGGAAAGGTACTAAAAAGTCATTTTGGAAGTAGCCTTTAATGTACATCCAACATTCCCTGGAGTTTAAGTGGTCATTTCCTCACTGTAACTACTGATAGCACTGCACAGGGGCAAGGCACGACCACCTCTCCCATTGCAAATCAACATTTGTTATTAATTTTCCTGTTACAGGAGACTTTAGAAATTTCTCTGAAAAAGTGGGAACAGAAAATAAGCAAGAGGAACCCAACAGCACCAGCCAAGGAGCAGAGACAGATAGATAGATAGATAGATAGATAGATAGATAGATAGATAGATAGATAGATAGCGATAAGAGATACAGAGATAGAGATGATAAAGATAGAGCTAGGTAGATATATGTGTATATATACACCTGTATACTTACATGGTTTACTACAATTTGCCCCATTCTTGGGACATTTCACTTCCCAATAGGAAGGGATGGAGCTCTCCCACCTCCCTCACTCCTTCAGCACATCACTTTAACCTGCCAAAAACTGTTTGCTCCATTTTACATAACTTCATTGGTCCGACTTCCCAACTGGTTAACAGCCTTTATCAGCAAATAAAAGCCTCCAGCAGCAGATGAGCAAAGTGATTGAGAAAGCTATAAAATCTGAAAGGAGAAAGCTGTCTGTAGTTAAAACAAACCTTAACTCCTGCTCCTCAGCAAATTCCCCCAGTAAATACAGAGAACTAGCAGGTTTATTACCCTCCCTTTGATTGTATGTCATTATTACAGCATTGTTTTCCCACACACCAATTCCTTCTTAGCTCCTGCTTGCAATAAAGAACAGAGATTTGGGTTCCTTTTTGAGATTAATAGACACAACTGCCCTCATACTCTAAACTTGTGAAGTGGCTGAATATCACTCTTGAAATCCCAAATTCAAAGCCTTGATCTGCTGGGGCTGGAAGTCAGCTAAGTCATGGATTATGTTAGGACTGCAAGAAGGAAAAGGGTTGGGAATAGACTAGTGGAGAAATGAGACCTGTTGAAGGGCTTCATAAGGAATCTCCAAAACTAGCAACCATTTTTAATACGAACAAACAAACGGCCGAAGTAAAAACAGTCTCCTTAGAAGCTTTCAAAAGAAAAAAATCATGACATTTGGCACAGAATGCATTGAGAGTGAATTTGTGCTCTATTTTGAAGAAAAGTAGGAATCACTACTCAAACTAAAGCATGAAATCATTGCTTCAACACTACAATTCATTCACATGGGAGCAAACCTTCCCTTGGGATTTGATTGGAAAGTGGTTGGGCTGGAGTGCCTGGGACATGCAAGATAAGGGTGGTAATCCACATGTCCAGTGCTATGCACAGGCTGCATGAATCAGCAGAGGATGGACCAGTTCCCAGTTAGAGATGCCAAGGAGGTGGGGAAAAAAGGCCTTTTGTCTGGGAAAACACATAATGAACAAACAAAAAAAACTCCATCAAACTTGGTGGCTTTCTTTTGCCAGAGACAGTTTGCAAGCAAATGCTTGCAAGCAAGGGCTGACAGTTACTGTTCAGTTTCAATGTGGCCGTGTGCCTGGCCAATTCCCAGGACAGGGCAAGCTGGGACCATTTTGGAGAGATGGACAAGTGACAGTAAGTCTAATATGACCATCACTAGAAGAGAGCAAAGGCTTTTGGGGCACAAAAGAAGAAACACACCCTCATGGAGAAGCAGCAAGTCAACAGGCTCCAGGAACTCCTTTGCCAACACAGAAGTTCATTGTTTGAGCTGTAGTTGTGATGTCTGGATTTAGTATTCATTGCCATGTCACTGATCCTCATGAATTCCTCCCATGTGCAGGTATCTCATTCATTTCTATCAGCATCCCACCATAATTTATTATTAGTTAAGAATTAATAGACACTTGGAAGTATAATGTTACGTTTCTCTCTTCTGGTGCTGTGAAGCATTTCTCACAGCAGATCAAGCATTAAATCTGTCATGTAAACACATTATTTTGTCATGTAATGCATTATGATCACACACTAGCAGGAAAATGAAAAGCACTTAATGGTTTGTGTTTGATGTGTACTGTCAACAAAACTCAGGAAGAATTTATAAGGTGTTGTAGTTTAATGAGTACCTGTTTAATAGGGTTTGCCATATCATTCAAAAATGTGGCTTTAAAGGAGACATGTGATACAATGAATTTCGATGTGAATTATAAAACCCAATCTAGATCTCCAGGCTTCTACACAGCAAAGATAATAAGATCCAGGGAGCTGTTTATAAGCAGTAAATCATGACCTTTTCTCGTTTTCTCTTGGAATATTCCTCTCTCCTTCATCAGGTTTTATGAAACTGCAGGGATCATGTCTGAAAGTGTCATCCAGTATCTTTGTATTATAGTAGAATAACTCAGCTATAGACAGGAGATGAATGAATTAGAGTGAAGAACAAATTGATAAATATGAACTCTACCAAGCATCCAGCCACTGACAAGCCTGGCAAAGTTTAAACGTAAAGAAAAAGCAGAGTCTGTTAATGGCTTGGAAGAGCTTCAGCGAGTTGCTTTCTACGAGGAATCTCAACCAAGCAGACTCCTAGCAAAATCTCCCCACAGCCAGCCAGAGCTATCACAACAGCAGCACAGAAAAGGCAAAAATCTGAATGCAGGTTGGATTTCTTTTCCCTTTCCTATCCAGGATGTTGCTGGGAGCCCCTCCTGCAAACCTAAGCAGTGTGATGTGATGAGACAAAACCCAGAGATAAGCCTGAAGACAAAACCTAGCCCTATCAATAGCCTACAGAGGAACCAGCCAAGCAGTGCTTATGCTGCAGAAAGGGAGGCCCTGCAGCTTCCCAGCTTCTTCCTTCCAGTATCAGAATTGATTTGAACCTTTCCAATAACACTGGTGTTGCAGGACCTCCCTGGACTTCATAACCCATACATTCATGCTGGGCACCTCCCAGTAAGCTTAATAAACCAGCTCTGTTTCTCTTTAACACTGGAGGGGTTTTGTTCCCTGTGAAGTCTATCTCAAGGAGGCAACCACAGCAGAGCAGACGGTCAAGGAAAGCAGAGGCTCATAGTCATCACCTAGATACATCCCCGGCTCGTTCAGCTGTGGCCGTATGTTCCCCATAGCAGTGCTTAAGCATTGGTCCAGCTAAGACAAAGCCTGCATATCTGACAAGTCAGTGAGGTTTTATACACCCAGGACATTTTCTCTAACAGTGCTATTTAGCCTAATTGTACTTTGAAAACCACATTGCAGACAAAGTCTTATACTGAGTCCCTGTGATACAGGTCAAGAGTCTTGCACATAGTTAGCAATGTCCTGCTGAGTTCTGAAGTTCTCCACAAAAGAGCATCCCCCACTCTCCCTTAGGTGGGCTGAGTCACCTTCTGGACCAGTCCTGTCCTCCCTCCCTCAACTATGGAGGGAACAAAAGTAACCACACACCAAGTGATGAAGTCAGAGCTCCCCTTAATCTCATGGTACACAGTTCACATCACAGAGTCTTAAAAATCTCTCTTCAGAGGGCTTTGGCTAGAACTCATCCAGACCTGATGCAATTAAATGCTCTAAGTCATTAATACTAACAAGATTTACTGCTCCCCATTTACAAATGATTTGCATTTTTATGCATTCTTTTAGCACGGATCATCATGAATTTCTTTGGTATTCATGAGGTTGCAATTTGTGTATTTCCATAATTACCTCATCATAGTCTCCATTAGATAATGGACCAAGGGCATAAAACACCAAGCAGAATTCAAAAGCAGTATTGATTCACCACTCCATTGGGAGACTGATTTCCCCTTGTCCTTGAAGCAGAGCTCACAGGAAAGCCTTGGAAAAGAGCTCTGGCACAGTATGGGCTAGGGCTTGCAGGTTGAAACGAGAAAAAACCAAACCAGTAAATCTATGCTTGATCTTTACAACCTATGGGAGTTTCCATACCCACCATTGAAAAGTTCTCTGCACAGCTCCCCTGGGCTTAATAGAATTATACCACATGTATTGCAAGCTAAGAAATTCCAGTAATGATTTTTAAAACAGGACACAGCTGAGAGATGAAAAGGGTTCACACAAACACATTCTGCATACTAGGTCCAAAAACGGCTTGGACAGTCCTTCACACCAGGATGTTTCCACTGTGTCCCCTAAGGGAAATTTTGCTTCCAAAAACTAATCCAAGCCAAAGTTCAAGAGTAGTCAGCATGGATTCACCAAAGAGAAATTATGATTGATCAAGCTGATTGCTTTCTACTATGAGACAAATGGCTGGACAGATGAGGGAAGAGTAGTGGATGTCGTCTACATGGACTTCAGCAAGGCTTTCAACACTGTACCTTATGACATCCTCAAAGGCAAGCTGAGGAAGTGCGGGCTGGACAAGCGGACTGTGAGGTGGATTGAGAACTGGTTGAATGGCAGGTATCAGAGTTGTGATCAGTGACACAGAGGGAGGAAAAACTGGAGGCTCACCCTGGAAAGCAGATCTGCAGAAAAGGACCTGGGGGTCCTGGTGGACAATGAGATGTCCATGAACCAGCAATGTGCCCTTGTGGCCAAGCAGAACAATTGTATCCTGGGCTGCATTAGGAAGAGCATTGCCAGCATCTTGAGGGAGATAATCCTGCCTCTCTACTGAGCCCTGAGGAAGTCTCTCCTGGAGTACTGTGCCCAGTTCTGGGCTCCCCAGTGCAAGACAGACATAGACCTCCTGGAGCAAGTTCAGTTGCTTGTCTGGAGCATTTTGCATATGAGGAAAGGCTGAGGGAGCTGGGTCTGTTCAGACTAGAGAAGAGAAGGCTTAGGGGAGATCTGATCAATGTACATAGATAACCACAGGGATGGAGCCAGATAACAGGGATGGGGCCAGACTCCTCTCAGTCATAGCAGGCAACAGGATTAGAGACAACAGGCATTAGCTAAGCCACAGGAAGTTCCATCTGAACATGAGGAACAACTTCTTTACTTGTGAGGGTGACTGAGCACCAGAATAGGTTACCCAGAGATGCTGTGACGTCTTCTTCCCTAGAGATACTCAAGAGCTGCCTGGATCAATCCTGATTAATGTGTTCTAAGTGACCCTGCTAGAGCAGGGAGATTGGACTAGCTGACTTCCAGCGGTCCCTTCCAAACTCAACCATGCTATGATTCATGGAGGTGCACTGGAGGGAGAGAGAGATGAATTTCATGTACATAAAATCCTTTTTGTGTACTTGGGGATGGATATGAACAGATTTAAAATTAACAAGCTTAGTTGAGTGTTGAGCAGATGATCTAAAACATCCAATAAATAATTCACCCCAGCAACATACATCACTGTGCAGCCTGGTCTGTGACACACACCATGTCAGGGGAGAAAGGCGGGGGGGGGGGTGTCTCACTTGGTGAAAGAGAGACAACTTGATTCAGTGCAAACTGAATAATCCAAAATCCCATAAATGATTCATCACTGGATTAAAAACTATAGATTTCTCCATAAAAATCTCTGTCCTGCATTAAATATGCAGATGATTGTGTAATGTTTATTAACTACTGGATAGCTTAGTTAAGAATGACACCAGCTCTGGTGCTTGAGAACTACTCTGAAGCCATAAATCTTCGTTAGATTTACATCTAAGCGTGAAAAAAAGGTTGCCTTCAAGGATTCGAGCTTCACTAACATCAGCAGAACTACAGAGCATGCATATGAGAGAGGAGATCCAGGCACTACTATTTTTTAGTTTAGAAGAATGTAATCATAGACAGGCCTTATTCCCTGGTTTGGATTACCCACCCTGACCCTCTTTTCCTAGGTATAAATAAAAATTCTCCAAACTCACAAAAACCTAGGAAAAAAAAACACCACAAGAAAAACATCAAACCCAAACAACCAAAAACCTCACACTCACAGCCCTCTCCTTTATTCTAGATATTAAAAAAGAAAAAGATCCCTTGTTTTAAATGGGAGAATGAGCAGCTTCTTTCCTTCTTGGAGAAAAAAACCAAAACAAACAAAAAAGCCACCAACAAAAAAAAAATCCAAGAAAATAAAAAACATTTTGGGAAGTGTGGACTTCCCTTCTTGGAGAAGTCTCATGCTTGAAAGAATAAGAAAGTCAATGAACTTACACCAGAGATCATTTCCCAACACCCTCTTTCCAATGGTTTTTGCACTAACTAACTAGCTTGCATCCAGTGTCCTTGTGGCCTCCTGTCTCAACTTCAAACCACTTCTTAAGCCTAGTTTACGATGGCGTAAGGAGATGAGCCTTCTTACCAAAGGGCTCTCTATAGGAAGCCCCACTCTAAACTCATTGTTTCTCATAGTTTAAGCACTCCCCCAGAGTGGTCATTTGGAGGGCCCTTTGCCAAGACCACTACCCTGCCTTATGAGCTTGATAGCAGGAAGGAAAGGATGCAGAGATGAGCTACGGGATGGCTAAAGGCCGACATTTCTTTTGCCAGGTCACTCCTGCCGCAGTGATTGCAGGAGGTGCTGTGTCTTGGGGTTTATGTTTTAAATCAGCAAGAGAAACCAAGCCATGCTGCTCCCAGTTGCGGTTAGAAATCAGTGGGAAGAGGAAACCAAGAAGTGCACGGCCACCATGGCCTCAGGAGCACAGGAAAACCAAGATATGACTGTGACTTCCCGCAAATAGCGTTCCTAGAGGACACATAAGCCAGAGCCTATGTCAAGCGTGCTGAAAGTGTGCCTTGGAGTCAGCCATGAGCTGAAGTGCCGGCTAAGATCTCCATCATGACTAAAGGATGGCTGCATTTCTTCTGCTTGGTGCAGAAAACCTGCAGCACCTTTACGGCCTCTTCTATTCTCTCCAACCGTTTCTCTTCCTCCATCTCTGCGGCTCAATTTTGCCCTCTACTGTCACGTCTGCAGCAGCACGTCCCATTTCCTCTCTACCAGGCTAAAATTTTCCACTTTTTCATGCATTCATCTCACACTGTGCGGTTATCTCTGTTCTTTCCCCTAGTCCCATGATGCTATTTATTCCTATTGCTAATTTCCTATGTACTCAGCCACATTCTTCCCTTCTGCTTGCTCTTTCTTAAGTTCCAATTAGATTTCACCTTTGGAACCCAGAGATTTATTCATATTAACCTTAAAAAATGCCTAGAAAAGCACTAAGGCTAAGAAACAAACCTGGAAACATAATGAAATGTGCTGCTGAGATGGAAAGGGACCATCAGAGCAGTCAGCTCCAATAAAGCTTATTAAGAGACACCTCATTAATCTCAAAACAATATTTAATTTATTCCTCCGGTTTCTCTTTAAGAGATTTGTATTCCTAACTCAGTGCTTGCCTTTTTCTTTCTCCCAGTATTTCCTCCTGTTTTCTCATTACCCAGTCCCAAAATATCCAGATCTCCCTTTTTAATTGCTTTTCTATACCTCTTCCATACTAATCTGGTAATTCAGTCATTATCTCTTCACGTCAGACCTCCTTTACCCATTTTTAATCACTCATTTTGATACTAACAATTGTCCACACAGTACAGGGGTCCAGTGAAAATTATTACTTGGACCAAAACCTAAATCCTTTATTAATTAACGACCTCGCTCCACGGAGCAGAGCCAGACTCCCCAGGTAGAACACCAGTTAGGCTTGACATGGACTGAGCAAATTAAAACCTGCTTTGCTCTAGCCACAGGCTTCCAGCACAGGCCCATAAACACTGCAATAACTTCAGCAGCTCAGAGCACTGGGGAGAGGCATTAAACCTGGGTGATTTCAGGTCTTGGTGCTGGCAGTTTGAGATGTGGCAGGATGCAAGGCCTGGGGGGACCAGAGCTTTGGGAACGCGCACAGCAGTTATAAAGCAAATGGTTTTGCTTGTTGGCAGTTTCGAAGAGGTATGGGAAGGCAAGGTGAAGGAAACCTACATGGGGAGACTCTGCAGGGAGACCTGCTTCAGTGAGTTCAACAAGCAACAAGTTGTAGCAAAACAACTCTTGAGGAGACCTGCACCTCATAACTTGACAGCATGAACCTCACAACCCCACCAGGGGCCAGGCTGCTTTGGTCACAGTTTTCCCAGTCTGAAGCACTGGCCCCAGTAGGTCTTTGCAGTTTATACCCTGTGTATTGTTTTAACTTGATGTTTTTCTTGGCTGCAGTGCTTTATCTTTACTCAAATGCACTGCTGCTTTGCCTTCCAAGGTAAAAGTCTTAAAAATAAAGACCAGCTCTTCCAGATGCCAATGCCATGGTCTCTGACAGCCTTTTCTTTCTAAAAACCTGCTGCTTTCATTAAGTCTTTCTTCACTAGACCCAGAAACTCAATTCTGAGACTTCAGCTGCTTTTGGAAAACAGCATTTCTTTTTCCTCCAGCTACATTTTAAAAGACTTCCTTTCACCTTTCACTGAACACACTGACAGCCAGGGTCAGCTCTGCAGAAATCACTCCATTCCATTTTCATTTAAATATAACCCTCCCAGAGTCCTTGCTTCCAATTGCCACTCTAAACCCAAACCTCAGTCTCAGTAATTGGGGTAGATAAAAAGATAAATAAATACTCAGCAGCATAAGTTACACTTACAGCTCCCCTACAGCGTTTCTGGGCTGCATTTCCACATGGCTGAGCAGATCAAACTCACTTTGTTGGCTCTTCTTTCTTGCGCCCTTATGCAGCTCCACAAATCAGGGCCTTCAAGTCCAGCCAGCAGCACAGCAAATGTGCTAGAACCTTCCCAAGCAAGAGCCAGCCCTGCTCTGAAGAAGTCATTAGTGAAGAACTAATTAATAAGAGCAAAAAGATTGACCCAGCCTTGCCAACTGAAAAATGCAAGCTATTGCTGCCTTAATTAGCAGGTTTACTTGAGGGGAGAAAAAACAAAAAAAAGGCTTTGTTTTAAAGGAGTACCTCAAAATTTTGGGTGCTTTTCTGGTTTGTTTTTTTTGTCCCCTTTTATTTCATCCATATTCATGTGGGGTTCATGCCTAAAGCAGAACTGGGTGCTCCAGGCTCAGCACTGCTG
>JBCJKH010053567.1:2584-14082 GCA_039877255.1 Loriculus beryllinus
TTCCTGGCAGTACTGCAATATTGTCTTAGTCAATAACTGACAAGATGCTACAGGCTGTGAATTGCCAATACAACATTAATGAGTATGGGCTGAATTATTGGAAGTGTGTAGCTGGAGAGACAGCTCCCAAGACAGCTCCCAGATACCAGCCAGCACCAGGGCAGCTTGGGAGAAACTAGGACTGAGTCTTGGCAGCTGGAGGACAGACCTCAGGGGACAAAACCTGTAATTCCCCCAGGGCTCAGCATCTACTTGCTTCTCCAGATTACTCTTACACCAAAAGTCTCATTATAGGCAAAAGGGAAGACACCATACCTACAGAGCCAAGTCTGGTTACTACTTTGGCCATCTAATAGTGCAGGTCACCTAATTCATACAGAACCCCCTATTTAGTAACACAACCAACATTGTTGTACAAAAACCTTTCCAGCGTCTGTTCTTTTCTCTGGTGCTGCACTCACTCTCAATGTCCCTCTGGGTCTGTGTGTACTTAGACCTTGCCCAGAGTGCAAGGCTTCCTGAGGCAAAGAGGTAATGTGGAGGCAAAAAGAGCCACCAGCATCTGTAGTCCTTTACTGTCTGATGTTCATGGTGGAGTTTCCTCTGCCTCAGTTTGGGAGACCCCAGTGTTATTCTTTTATGCTCTATCTTTATCAATTCCTAGTTAGAGTTTGAAAGATGCACAGTAGCCTCCCACAGCCTGACTTAACATGAAGAGCTCTTCACTAAGCATGGCAACCTGGATCTGTTAAACCATTAATATTCACAGTGTGTACAGAGTTTAGTTAAAACAGCATCGTAGAATCCCAGCCCGGTTTGGGTTGGAAGCGAAATTAAAGCCCCTCCAGCTCCAGCCCCTGCCATGGGCAGGGACCCCTTCCACTACAGCAGCTTGCTCCAAGCCCCATCCAACCTGGCTGTTATCCTCCACCTAAAGCCTCCTACTTATCTACCTCTGGCTTGACTTAAGTCAGTCTCTCTGTAAGGGGGGGATGTAGGCTTCTTGGTTACCTTAACTCCACCTAAAAGAGCACTTTCATTCCTCTCTTCCCTTTCTCTAGGGTCAGCAATAGAAGGTATCTTCTTTATCTCTCCCACTGCTTGTCAAACCAAAACCAGTCTCAGGTCAGCAAAACTAGGAGCTGCAGCAAGAAGCAGCCTGGAAAGCAAAGTGAGAGATAAGAAGTTTGTCAAGAGCACTATAGGAAAGTCTTTGAAGTCTTCAGCAGCTCCTGCTGAGCATTACAAGAACAACAGACTGCATCTGCCCCTAGGTATTTGGAAGGAGATGCCGATAATGGCAGTTTTGCTCTGTAGCTCCTGCTTACTTGCCTGCTCACACACACACAAAGATAGAGGTTGTGGAGAGGTGGCAGTATGGATAAATCACAGGCAGGAAAGTACAGAGCAATCTCTTTGGCTTGCCCAGAAAACACAAGATGGGACTTATGCAGGTGCTTATTAGGATGAGCACACGAGTTGAAAGAAGGAGGCTGGATCAGAGATAGAGGAAGCTATGGATAAAGCAAGGCTCCTTCTATGTTGTGGCCAGGGGATACAGGCAGAGCAGAGCCAGGCTCCACCACAGCAACAAAGCTTATTTACTCCTGGTTTGGAAAACAGAAGCCAGTGAGCCTGCCAGAAGAAATTCTGGGAACTGACCTAATTACATAGGGAGTACCAAGTCAAACAGACTTCAGCATGATGCAATGCCCCTTCCCATGCCCAGCTCTGGGAACTATTCACCCCTATACAAGCAAAACCTCTGGTTTACCCTTCTTGGATGAACCAGACATGTGAGGGAAACCATGGTGCTGCTGCTCCATATCAGCAGACCTGCCCTTCCAGCGCCTCTTGTTTCTGTGGCGCCTTCTGGTTGGTATCTTCACCTCTTACCTTGACAGTCCTCCAAAGATGAGGGGAGATGAGTAACTCATCACTGCAACTGGGTCCAAGGACAGATACAGACATTTTTGGGCCTGGCTGAAGCTGTATGGCAGATCTAACTGGGAAATGCCATCTAGAGGCCAGAATGTGCTTTTACCTGTTTTTGTATGACCGACCTCAAGCAGTGGTAGTGTTCGTTCCAATCACTTCAGGACAACCTTATTCTCTCATCAGCTCTGTGTGAGGGCAGCATTGTTCCTGCTTCACAGATGAGGAGCTGTAGTTCTCTGCTGTGCACCACGAGCCGAAACAGTTCTTTTCCTATGTCACTGTCTATATATAGATGGGGCACTGGTACACACTTAAACAGAACCAGTGAGGGAAGAAAGGGTCCTTCCACCGACACTGAATTTGTGCTGACACACGGATGGATCACAGAGGTTAACACAGCTTAGGTCTTTGAAGGCAGCAGCAGTGTCCCACTGAAATGGGATGTGGGATAACACAAGCAGATTAGAGAAAAGTAGCAACCACAGGGCTTGCTCTTTGCACTCCAGAATTCAAGCTTTAACTAACTCTAGAAGCTTGGATGGAAGGGAAGGAACAATGAAAAGGCCAAGTGGGTGAGCAGTGCAAACCAGAACTGTGTGACCTGGCTGGTATTCACTTCAGGATCCAGCAAGGCGAAGGTTAGTAAGACTGGTTACCTGGTAAAGTGTAGGCAAGTGTCTAGACAGAAAAAAGCAGGCAAGTGTCTAGACAGAAAAAAGCCCAACACAAAACTCCTCAGAGAGCAGACAGAAGTCAAAATGAAGCTCATTTTTGAGGACACCAGAAGCATATTGAGCTTCCAGATGAGGTGAAGGCTCATTAAATGAGGCACTTCCCATACTTTTGAAATCTGAAACACTCAAACTCCTGGGGAGGCAGAACTAGCACAGAGGCAAGTTCCAATTCTAACCTAAACTCTTCATTTAAAAACAAAACTGAAGCACTTAGAAAGATTATAGGGTGAAGTACACTTAATACACATGTCAAACTAAACAGCTCAGTGAACACAGTATTATGAGAACCATCTTCTTGTGGAAATGAGCTTCTTTTGATATACTAAGTGGTCAAAGCAACAAACCCCACAATTACCAGCAATAGCATGTCAGACAAGAGGAGAGCTTTGTGCAGGAGGATCTTTCACCCAATGCAGCTCTTGTGGGAAGCAAGTGACTGATGGTGCAATAGTGCAAGCTGACTGATGACAGCCCCAGCAAAAATTTCTGCCCCCTTCTAGATGGAATGACTGAAAACCTATCTGTGCTGAGATGATCAGAATGGGATCTGCCCTTTCAAAGATGGAACACAAAGTTAGGAGTTGATCTCCTTGATTTATTTGGGTTCTTTTTGAATAGAAACAGGCTCCTGCAGAAAGAAAGGCAAATGCTTCCTTACAAAGACAGGCCCTACATGTCTGTTCCCAGGTTTCCTCACGATATCTTAGTAAGAAGTCAAATCACTCCAAGTCATGGAGGGAATAACAAAATTAGCTTCAATGATTTAAGAGGTGGTGGCAGGACTCCTTTTTGGTAGCCTCTCTTTCATTGCTCTTATATAGGAAAAAGCTAAACCACAGAGGAACCAGTGGTGGGAAGTATTTCATTGAGAAGAGGTGGCTGTGATCACCAGAGCAACAAAACAGAGGACAAGGGTGGAGAGAGGAATGCTGATGTGCTAGGCTGGGATTGAAGAGGGCACAGCAGAGTGTTTATTCATAGTCCAGAGGGTTCAGCTTCTTGTTTCAAAACAAGAAGTCACATCAAAGAGAAGAACTGTTAGCACAGCCCCTACAGGAGCTTTCATTTCAATCCAGATAAGATAATAGTGAGAGGGAGGAAGGACTTCTCTGGACTCTGTTCCAGAGAATTAGTGAGGTTTGGCTCGTTGTTCATGTTAAGACGCCAAAGCAATTCTGAAAAGCAAGTAGAAAAGAATCCCTGTAGGGCTCCTCAGGCCTTGGCCCGGCGTAGATGAGGGTAGCTCTGCACAGTCCTCTCTATTGCTTCATCCAGGCTCACCACTGGTGTGTAGCCCATGGCTCTTTTAGCCCGGTCACAGCTGTAGTAGTGGAAGGTTCCAGCTAATGCTACCCGCATAGGGGTGAACGTGGCCTTGATGGTGACCAGTGGACTCAGCAGCCACAGCACCAGAGACAGGACCAGGGCCAGGTAATACGCCAGCCAGTAGGGAATGTGGTACTTGGGAGCATCATAGTTCAAACCAGTCAAGATACGGGACATGAAAGCCCAGAAAGGAATTGGTTCATCATTTGTGATATGAAATGCCTGGAAGAGAGGAAGACAAAAAGCCAAGTGATAAAATTATTGTGGTTTTCACAAACTGGTCCCTGTGATGGCCCATCTCATGTTCATGCTGAGAACTGATATCCCTGACTTGACTTAGACCATGAGAAACTGCTTTGTGCTCACCACCTCTGTATGGGAAGCGATGAACCCTTCCTTGGCTAAGGAAGGCAGCTACTGCTGACACTCCAGAGGTCAGGATCACTTGTAAATGGTCTAACTGAATGACACAGCACAATGCAAACACATTAAAGTACATAAACCAGAGCACGTCAGTGCCATGGAGATCTAGAAAAGTTTCTCCTGCTTTGAACTCTATTGTAAAAGCTAAATAACTATGTTTATCATGCACAAATCTTGGCTGCCCACAATTCTGCCTGGATTTCCTTTCACAAGGAGTTTTATAGCATAAAATTAAAGTATAGTCCTACATCTTTGCCCATGTGGTTGAATGCAATGGTCATCACATGGACAACCATTCATTATAGCCATAGACAGAAAAACCATGACCCATTTGCATGCTGGTTCCATTCATCCCCACAACAGAGGTTCAGGACAAACAGTGGCATGAATTACAGAGCAGACACATAAAGCCAGTGCCTGGCTTGCAAATGAAGGTTGTCTGAGGGACACCCACTCCCCTCTCCAGATCCTTCCTTACCTTCCCACACAAGGGAGAGCCTTTCTGAAGATTTTCTGCAGCCAGGATGTGTCCATGGACCACATTTTCCACATAGGTGAAGTCTACCAAGTTCTTTCCATCCCTGCACAGACAAAAGGAAGATTAGCCCCAAGGAAAGTTAGGCTGAAAGTCTGTCAAAGGAAGGACTTCCCCACAAGGTATATCTATTCCAAGTTTCTTCTCCCACTTTCTTATGCTGCAACTTCAGGCTATACCATGTCAGAGAGATGAAATCACTGCATATGGTTTTAAAGATAGGAAAAGCTGTTATTGGCTCAGCTGTTGTCTCCAACTTTATGTTCCTGTAACAGTACCAGTTCTAAACCTCACAAATTAACCAGGTTTGTAGGTGTTGCAGATCCTACAGGGTCGGAGTGATTCAAAGAAGCAGAACAAATAGAAACAGAGAGCAGAGAACAGAAACCAGCACAGACAGAGTCACTTAAGGACAAGCGTTCAATTAGGAATTTCTTGGCTCAGGAAGTTCTTGCTCACTCCCTTAATGAGCCAACTTCAGCCCTAGCTGAAAGAGATTTCTACCACTGTGTTTCTACCCAGGTATAGAAAGTGAATCTGCACATCACTTTCAAGAGCCTGGCTAAATCAAACCAACAATTTGCTACAAAGCCATCACTCATTTGGCCATAAACTACTATTGCTGCAATCCAGCATTTTGAGAAAGAGTGATTTTCATATCCTGCATTCATGGATGAATAACTATTTTATTTGCTTTCTTGGAAGGGATGTGCAGGCTGTAGCTGTAGGAATACTCAGATGAGGAATGCAGGTTTGAGCTGGAAGAGAATGCAGACTTGCACAAAGTGGAGACCTTGAGTTTGTGTAGGTTTGCTTCTCTCAGAGCAATCTAAAAGATCAATTCAGAATTGAGCTGTGAGGAAGAATGAAAACCAACCCCCCGCCTAGAATCCAACACCAAAACCCATACAACCCTATTCCCTTCCTTCTACCCCAAGCACGTATTCATGGCTGCACATATACACATGAACTAGCTTCTTTCATGTACTGCAAGTCTATTATAGATTAAAGAGCATATTTCTTCTCAAGAGCATAATACAATCAATTAAAATATCTTCAGTAGTAGCTTGAACTATTTCTTGCTCTAAACTTTCAGCTAGAAGCTCTGCTGCGCTTAATAACAAGGCAAATACCTTTGATCTTACAAGCAGAGATATTAAAACACTGCCATAGAGGCCTTTTAATTGCTAACAGAAGGGTGTATTAATTAAATTAACAGCAACTAATCTGAGCTCTCTCATATGTAAAAGGACAGCTCTTTAGACAATACAAAGCAGCTCAAGCTACATCAGCTGTCCCCACTGATAGTCTTTTTGCACTGTGAACACTTACCTGAGTGCAGGAGTACCTGACACAAAAGGACTGTTTAAAAGAGAATCCTGAATTACAAGTGATAAATCAACTCCCCCCCTGCCCCGCAACTCCTTTCCATGCCCAACAGCAGCTTTAATTGAGTAACAGATTTAATATTATTCCTTTCCAAAAAGGCTTTGTAGGTTGACCATCAGTTTTAACAAAAGCTATTAAAGGATTGAGCCTTCCTCACCCAATGATGAACTTCATCTTGCCACTCTTAGCTGCTTCAATGAGGATGGGAACCAGCTGAGGGTCTCTAGGACCAAATATCCCATGGGGACGAATGGCAGTAGTGAGGAAGTTGCTGCCTGGGTCATTTGCACTGAGCACTTCCTGTAAGAAAAGAGAGAAAACCAGATCAGGAGAGAAAGGCTGAAAAGAAAAATGCAGCTTCATAATACATTCCCACATCATCACTAAGGGGTGGGTGTTCCCCCATCTCCTTGAAAAGGCATCAGTGGAAGAAACAGTCTATTTCTTTGTAAGTGATCCTTCCTTTGTCCCCATTTCTTCTCCCACTTCTCTTGAATGAGAAAACCAGACAAAAATCTGTCCTCATTACTGAACGCTTCATGAATTGACAGACAAAGGAAGGGGACTCCTCACCTCTCTCATTTAACACCACAGAAATCAGGGGAGCTTTGAAAGTTCCTTCTCCCTACTGGAGAAAAGAAGGACACTGAGCAATTCTAACTCTCTCTCATCCATCAATGGATGATTTCCACCATAGGCCTCCTCAACCCGATTCAGGAGGGGTGTGATCGCACCTTCCTGCTGCACCAAGTGCTAAGCACATTTAGCCAGGCATCTTTGAAGATGATTTAATTCTACTGGGAGTTTGCAAATGCTGTGTTCTACTTATTTTTAACAGCTGCTGCATTTTCCATTAAAAATCCAAGAACAACCCAAATAAACACCAATGCTTTCAGTGTTTCACCCCAAAGATGTCATTACTACTTTTAGAAGGGCAGTTTTAAGCATTGTGAAGAACAGTGTTGTTTGTATTATGACAAATACCTTCTCCTGGAGGATCTTTGTCTCTGTGTAATAGTCAATGGGTTTTTTTGCATATGGGAGATCTTCTGACCCATTTTTTATGTCTGTGCCCTCGAAAACGACACTGGCACTGCTGGTTAACACCAGCCTCTGCAAGAGATGCAAAAGAAAACAGCTGTTTAATGCCCAAGACAAAAGGGTCCTTATTTATAAAGGCTGAGTAAAGACAGTAAGAATGTTTAATCAACTGAGATAAACTAAGTGTAGAAGAACATGGACTTGCAGGAGATGATCTGAAACTGCAGGAAAGAAAACTCCCACTCTTTTAATTGAATTATTTAGTGCTACTTAAAGGAGATTGAAGCATTTCAAGCAGCAGCCGTCTCCAGGAAATCAGAGCACACACTTGGCACATTTCAGCCCTTAACACAAGAGTGTTTTTAAGGTATATTCACTCATCTTGATGGTAACAATATCACAGAGATTAAACCAGAAAAGAATTCTTATCTTGGATGATTTTGTACACTAGTGGATCCAAAAGAGAATGTCAATGATGTCTTGGAGTAATCAGAAACATGTGGGTTTAAACAGGATCTACACTGTAATAGAAAGAAGACCAGATCCAACAAAGTTCCAACAGGATGGAACTCCTCACTCTGACAGAATTCAGACTAAGCCTGAAGGAAAACACCCCATGGCCCATTTCCTACAACAGCTCATTATGTGAGGAGGGAAACCACCCCAGCAAATAACAGACTCTGGCCTGGGAGGCCTGGGTGATAGACACCAGTTAATTGCAGACATTAGCGCTGCTGCATTTGCACTAGTTTTCTCTGGCTCTTTCTTTCATTGGCAAATGACTTTCTAAGCCAAATTAGACTGACTTATGGGACAAGTGTGTTTCTTCTCATTATATGTTAAAGAATTCATGTAGGTAACAGATACCATGAACACTTCCAGCGCTGGAAAAGCTCTCTTCAGAACCATCCCCTTATTAAAGCATGAGAAAACACCCTTGTGGGTGATCTCCTGTGGGTGATTCCCAGACGTCTGGTAGGGCAACATTTAATGAATGTTTTTCCTGCAGTCAGGAATATTGCCATGAGTGGGTTTTCTCCGGCAAACATGGCCTGAGCTTACACCAGACACTAAGCAGGAGACCAACTGAGTCTCTTTTACTAATTTCCACACAATAAGTAGGTATTTGTTATCTCAGAGACCTCTATCCCTCTCTCTAGACTGAAATTGGTCCATGCTGCAACTGCTATAAAGTCACATCAGCACCTTATAGTCCCTATATGCTTTTCTTCCCTTACCTGCACTCCAGCTTCTTTGCAGGCTTCAATGACAGCTTTGGTTCCCATAAAGTTCACCTTATAAAACAGTTCCCTGTTGTCACTTGAAGGTGCTGGCGACGCACAGTGAAATGCCACTGACACACCTTGTAGAGCTGGGAGCAAAGCCTGCAGGAGACATCACATGAGACAGCAGTGAAGCAACAGCAGCACCACTCAGGGGGAACAAAGAGAGGAAGAAAATAAAATACAAATCTTTTTCTCACGGAAAAAAACCCACTAAATTTCAAGTCATGTTCCCTCCATAAAGATGAGCACCTGGAACAAGATCAGCATCCAGGATCTCCACTATGTCCTCTCCTTCTTGCTAGGCAAAACCACACTACATATTTCCTTCCCAGGGAAGAACCTGGGAATTTTCTAAGACCTAGAGGCTACCTTGACTTAACAACCTGCAGTAGCCTCAGCGCAGGTCTGAGACTCCAAATTACCTGGGGACAGGAGTCAGAAAACCCAGCAAGCAGCAGGTTTAGCAGCACCAGTACCCCATGGCACTGTCTGCATTGGTGATGACTGGCACAGAACTCTGAGACATGGCTCTTTACCCTTCTGGGGAGATGCCTGTTCACATCATGTTTTGCCAAGGCTCAATACATGGCTGAGCTAAGGCAGGAGGTCTCAGCTGACTGTTAGAAGTGATGCACTATGCTGTTCTCACGCAGCTGGGGTTAGCCAGGAGAGCACCCGCACACCATTACCAACAGGGACTGTAATTACACTCTATGTCTGAGCTAAAAGTAATGCAAATCATGATACAGAAACAAGTTCTGCTCTTTTCAGCTTCAAGAAGACCTCAAGTAAATTCCTTTAAATGTTCTAGATGAAGGTCTGAAAACTGATTTGGCTACTGGCTTCCCAGGGCATGGCTGGGGGCTATATCCACATGCCCTTTACAACCTATGCAATGCCTTCAGGTGTTTTGGTGCCTCAGGCAAGACTCAGTAAGCTGCTCAAGGGAACATTTATTTAAACACACATCCCTTCTCTCTGCCATGCCAAATACTGTCTGTCATTAGTCTGTACCTCTTTGTCACAGAGGTCTCCCAGGAAGAACTGCACTCTGTCATTGTCAAACCTCTTCTGAATATCAAACACATTGACTGCATAACCCTTCTCCAGGAGCTGCTCCACCATGTGCTGGCCTAAGAACCCAGACCCGCCGATCACAGTACATTTCTTACCAGCCTGTGGAGACAGGGAGAAAAGCACCTTAACATGCAGACATACACCAAAGTGTATAAGTAAACTGCCCTGACAAATTAATATGCTGGAATTTTGCACTGATCAGTGTGTAGTTTAATTACAGGAGTCTATATTTAGATATCAAAAGACTCTTCAATCAGTCTGTGGCACAGATACTTCAGAACACCAAAACTATCACCATTAGCAAGGACAAAACCATTTTCAGAGCATGTGAAACTTTAGGTTTCTCCAAGCCGAGAAAGCAAATAGGTCAAGGCAAGAATTGTCCTTTTCAGTCAGCCATTGATTCTTTCTTCCTTTCAAGCTTGTTTAAATCCACGGCTAGAGTCACTAATAGGTTCCAGTCTGGTCACTCATGTAACTGAACTGAGACTAAGACCTCACCACCAACACAGAACATGCAAGCAATGAGTCTGAAGAAGCTTTCATACAAAGAATGCTCTGCCCTGGTTGGAAATAGGTTTGCTCCTTATTGTTGCTACACAAAGCCCCACCTCTGCAGTTACACTATCAGGCTGAAGGGATTTTTAACCCAGTGAGACCACACAAAAACAACAGTTACTCAGAAGTTTCGAAGTGCTTAAACGAAGGTTCTACTGCAAAGTGTCAATTACCCACAGCAGAAATTAGAGAAGCACAGCACTGCTGCTCAGTCACATTAAAGAATAACCAGTTATTTAGAACGGTGCATGCAAAGTACAACATGATTCAAATTATTAAAATAAAGCTCTAACGGGTTGGCCAAATCTGTGTGGGTTTAACAGTTGTAAGAGAACAGACAGAGAAAGCATATGTGAGTTTAAGAACCCTCTGCAGCTCATTCTCCCACTACATCAGTTTTGCACATGCTTTGCTCTTCAGCTCCCTGATTATCTAAACTCAGTCGCACTCCTCTGCAGTGTCGTCTCCCCAAGTGTACCTTCTTCGAAGGCAGCCACTCCATTCTATCAATATTTCTACTTGCCTCCCCCCTGTATCCTCTCTTCTAAGGCTCCTTCCAACCCAAACCAGTCCAATTCTATGATTCCAGCTCATTCTTCATCAACTCAGAGCACCGGAACCCTGCATCACACTAGGATGTGCTGAACAGCGTTCGACAGTGGCAGAACAACGCCCTCTAGCCCTAATTATAAGATTCATTTTCTGCCAGTACAGATGAGACCATCCAGGTGCTTCTGAATGATAGTTTCCACTCTCTCAGATACACTATCCGTATTCTAACCGGTGATGTACAGCAGGGTATATAGATAACCTTTATTGTACTTTTAAGATATACAATCTAGTGCACACAGCTCTTTGGAAAGGACCAAATGAACCAACTCAATGACCAGAGTCAGTGTAACTGCAGCTAACAGGGCTGCACCTGGATTTACAATCAGGTAGAAAGACAAGCTATACAGGATTATACAGGGTTTAGGATATGAATTACTACCTATCTAATGTTGTTCTGTGAAGATATGACAGCTTGCTCACACTCCACCAGGATACTACATTGGGTTTTCTGTTTCTTTGTTTCCTAACTATCAGAGATTCACTGGTCCTCCATAAGCTTCATATGGGTTCAAATGGACTTGTGGAGAGAATGAGGGGAGCGAGAGCTATGTGGGTAGCACCGTTTTAAAGCTCGCATGG
>JBCJKH010053570.1:0-11786 GCA_039877255.1 Loriculus beryllinus
CCCCCTCCAATATACCCCACCAGTATACTGTAAGTTTTGGGTTATGTTGGATATTGCTTAAGCTGTTGGCTAGCTAAAGCTCTGGGATATCTAGCCGGGCTTGGATTGTGCCATTTAGGGAGACTATACATAGCAAGAACAGATATAGACTGACCATATTTTTACTCTGTTTGACAAGACCTAATATGGAGCAGCTGATTCGACAAGTGCTGGTAAATTGCTTGGCTCAGGGTAAGAAATGCTGTTCTTTGAACAGAAACTTCTACAACCACCATAAAGGAGAGGTTGCTGGGTTTGTTTTTGAGAATGAAGTGGCTAAAAGGGGCCTTGTGAAATTTCCTAATGTGGTTTGAATTTTTTTTAGTCCTTTTTCTTCTGAGAGAACTTACTTTAGAATTGCGAGCTGGTGAAGGAGAAGGGAAGAGGTGAATGAACAACACTGAGTTCAGAAAGCCTTGAGAGTGTGAGGAAAGAGGACCAGTGCCTATTTGATGGTGAATGCTTTGTAGTCTAGCAGATGGGACAGTGAAGGAGACAGATATATGGCATTCCGTTTGCTGCTTACTTCTCAGTCAATACAAAGGACCTTGGGATGTGGCACAGAATCAGGATACTGTAAAGGGGGGGGGGGCAGCACAGCTTGTTTAGGACTGGTTTGAAAAGCAGGCAGAGACTGATGGTGCTGAGAGTAGCAGCAGGAGTCGTCAAGTGGAGGCTTGAGCATAGATCAAGACAAGACACAGTGCCAGAGGCTGCTCCTGTGACCTCCATCTCATTCAGTTGCATAAATCATGGCTTTTGCTTTGAAGTTCAGGCTGAGATCAGTTAGTTTTCCTTCTCCAGTGAACAGCTGCTCCCCAGAGTTCAACTGTACTTCTTAGAGTGAACCTGAACATGTGAACAGCCATTGGCAGATCATGGCCAGGATATAACCCCCTGCTTGAGTGGCTTGGATCTGACTGAAGGTGGGCTGGAAAGTGACCTGATGCATCCAAGAAACAGACTGAGCAGGATGCAGCAACCAACTCTCTGTCACTCAGTGTGATCGAGCAGGTTACAGTCTGTAAAACAAAGGGAACTTGTTTTCCTGGAGCCTCTCTCAGCCCTTTTTGAAAATGGCCTCTCTTTCTACTAGCCAGCCACAGATAGGATTGTGCACCATTGCCTTCCATCTCTGAATTCTCATCTTGTGCCCAAGCTTATCAGGGAAACTGAAGCAATGATCAAGTTAGCAGCTTGGTCTGCCTGTGTGATCAGAACGGACAGCCAGAATTAGCACAAAGGAAAAACTGCTTATTTTGCTGTTGTCCCTGGTAAAACCCTTCTTACAATCAAATGAGTACCTAAATCTGGCTGAAAGGCATGTTCCAGAACCTGTGAGCCTTGTCTTGTTCCAAGCAGAACTTGCAGATTACTATTGAAAGCTTCTAGAATTTAGACATAACAGCACATTTTGTAAGAAAACACTGAGGAGGGCTGAGTGCTCATCCCCCTTCCTGCAGCTCTCAAGAAAGCCCAGTGTGAAAGGAAACACTCAAATGCTTCTGAGAGTCATCCTGTGGCAACTGATGTGTCTAATTTCAGAGCAAAAGTACTTCTGAAGGGCAGAGGATTAAAACAGGGTGGGGGGAGAAATTACCCTGCGGGAGATTGTCAACAGATGTTCCATTATAGTTCAAAGAGCACTAGCAAAAGGCTTCTGCTGCAGGGATATATTAATTCTGGGCAGTTCATCACAGGGAGACCTGTTTTATGACTGGGAGGCTACCTCTGGTAACTTAGCTCTTTATTTGAACTGTGGGTGGGGAATTGGGTCTACCTGTAAACAGGGAGCTGAACATTACAAACAAACACATACTTATTTTCTTACAGTTATTTTCTTGCTTCTGTGGCTGCTGTCTGCTGATCCAGGATCAAGCTGGTGTGGTGATTCGGGGGTTATTTGGCTGATGGGTCTTTCAAAGGAAACAGTATTAGAGAGGAACTGAGGCTAACCGTTGTTAAACTGCTGGTGCACATGAAGCAGACCTGTGCTGACTGTATCTTTCAAGTATATTTATTAGACAGGAAGTGGGAACAAGCACAAGGAAGGCTGTGCAGGCTGTCAAGCAGATGAATACATTGATGCCTTTGTCTTTAAAATGCATGCATCTATCAAATTTGACACTGTCTAGCACCCTATTTGTGCTTCCTTGCTGTAATAGCTAATGGTTTCCTATAAAAGCTTACTAATGTTGCAGAATCAGCTGTGTTGAGGTTCTAGATTGCAAGCTGTGTAACACCAGCCACTATCAGAAAGTCTTCTTCTGGGCAGGTCTAAGTGTTTTATTTTCTGAGAGTGTTCTGAAGTTGTGCTTTGGGGTGAAGGTTGATTTTTCTCATGTCTGTGAGGAAACATATCCCCTGTAGCATTAGAATGGGGAAGAGTCTTCATTCAAATGGGGTGGATGGGGGAGTTTAAAGACCTTCGTTATCTTACAAAGTTTTGGGGGAATTAAGAAAAAAGAAAAAACAAACCACAAACATTTTTTTGGGGCCTAATACTGACAGGAACATTTATATTAGCAGTCATGGTCTTACAGATTTGCTTATCACTTAGCTATGTAGCAGTAGGACCACAGATTTGCCTGGTTTATGGGCAGGAAGTGAATGATTTCTATTTGCTTTGTGGGGGATGGAAGGGAGAGAAGAGAGAGAAGATTCCTCTCTCACTTATCTATGTGGTGAGACAGAGGTAGCAGCAGCTGGGAACATCCTTGGCAGAGCCTCAGGAGGTACCTTAGAAAAACTGTCCCCCTTCCCCCATGACAAATCCACACTTATACTGAACTGAATGTAGTCATAGAAAATTGAGTATAAATAATGTGGAGGCATGCAGCATCCTGTTTCCTTCCTTCCTAGGTGACTGGGAAATGACAGTAAGCATTTTCTGTTGTCTCCTGGGTATGAAAACAACACTGGCTACTAAAAGCTCCCCAGGTTATACATCATTTCATAGCCTTCATTACTGAAAATTTACTGCTCTGCCTTCCTGCTCTCTGGATCAGTACAATGCCTTTTTCATTCTGCTTTAAGTGGTAGCAAGCACACAGGACTATTTTATTCATGGGAGAGCCTCATGGGGTTGTTGGTCTTACGAGATCTACACACTCGTGCTCCTCACGGTGGTTTCTGTCTCTGAACACTACCTGTAGCCTTATTTGACACGATAGTGAAAATACACAATATCTAAAGCTAAAATCCCTGCTCCATCCCTGGCAGTGTTCAAGGCCGGTTGGACAGAGCCTTGGGTGACATGGTTTAGTGTGAGGTGTCCCTGCCCATGGCAGGAGGGTTGAAACTTGATGATCTTAAGGTCTATTCCAACCCTAACTATTCTATAATTCTATAAAATCCAGGCACTGAGCCATGGAGGACAACTGAATGGGCAGAGAACTGGCATGTAGCACAGGTAGCCCTGTCCTTGGCACAGCAGCACTAGCACTGTCATGTTTCATCTGCTTAGATCACCTACCCTTCAAAACATGAGTCTGCAGAGAGGAGGGGAGGGCAGAGAAGGCAGGTGGGTCACAAACTCTGCTTTTATCTGGGTTTCTTCCTTCTTATTTAGTTTTAAATGTGATTTGATTGATTCTCATCCCCTTGTTAATTAATAGCATAACTGTGCCTTAGCCTAAGGGGCATTAAACTAAACCTCATCAACAGCAAGAGCTGTGTTCAAGGAGACATGCCCAAACTGGCAGCAGTTGTTTTCTGGTTCTCTCAGTCTGCTTTGCTGCTCATACAGATGAAGCCCACACAACTGCCCATGGTCCCTCTCCAAACCTGGCCACTCAGAGACTGCTTCACCTGGCTGGGAAGTCAGAACTTGGCTGTCAGCTTTGTGCCTCCCGAGACTGGCTGCCTGCATGAGCCTGTCCTGCTGCTGCCTCTCTAGCTAATGCAGATCTGCCTTGTGCTACCTCTTAGCAGTTTGTTCTGCAAAGAATGAATCAGCTCTGAGTGGGGCTGGTGGTAAAAAGGCAGAACACAGGAAACTCCGACATCAACCACTAGAATGATGCTGACTTCAGGCCTGAGAAGAGACTGGCTTAGCTGTAGCATGTTTGTTCTGTTACTTAGCTCTTTCATTTTGTATGGTTGTATGTTGGGACAGGACTGAAATCTCAGCAGGGTTTAGAGTTCACTTGCAAGTCTTCAGATTACTCAGAGCAAGGACTTTACTAGGCTGTGAAGCCTTTGTTTGCTCTCCCCTTGCTCTAGATCTTCCAGAGATTTGCTTTTATAGAGTAGTTTCACTCGCTGTACTTTGCTTTTGTAGTTGAAAATCTCAGAACACAGTCTATGACATAAGCTGAGTGATTTTGCTGAGGAATTATAACAGCTCAGGAGAGACTCTTATCAGGTCTGTAGCAAGAGCTGAGCTTTTGAAACAAACCACAAATGCTTACCTTCGTGTTGGTCTGAGCTCCAAAGAGAAGAGCTCAAAACAGCTATAACGTTACACAAAAAAGCGCGTGCCTTTCAATTTGCTTTGTCTTCTGTACTATAGAAAGAAGCACGACAGATGCTGCTACTAAGGTTTGGATTAGGCTGGCTTTCAGGATATTTCTGTAAATAGAGTTTGGGGTTACAGTTGACAACAGATGAGAATAAGGGTCTCTTCAATCAGAGGCAAAGGAACAGAGTCTAAAGGTCTATGTTAAGACTGTTTGGTCTAGTGTGGCTCTCTGAAAGAGAATTAAACTGATTTGACCGCATAGAAATTAATCTCATTTAACCCAGACAGGGAATGACCCTGACAAGAAGCAATACAAGCAGGGGGTGATGTCCTTCTGAACCCTTAGAGCTCTGATTTGTAGCTGTCTGGCATTTTCATCAGTATCAGCTCTGTAAGTCCTCCTACCCCAAACTACTGCTGTTTATCTATCACAGAATTCATTGTGATCTACAAACACTTTTCAGTTAGATATTTGCAATGAAAATATGAGGACCAGGACACCTTTGGCATTTGTAACTTTATTGCAGAAAAAAAAAATCCACTATTAACATATTTTACAGAGAAAGTTGCACTTTGGTGTTGGGTGAGTTTTCTTCCTCACCCCTTTCCCCTGGACAGTGATGCACGGGAAACCAGAACAACCAGCCCCTGCTCTTTCCATTGTGTGCAGAGACACTTTCCAGCTCTGCCAGCCTGCACCAGTTCCAGCCAGGATGGAGTTCTATTTTCCACCAGTAACTTGCCTCTCTTTGTGCCAAAAACCAGTAGCACCCTGCCCTCCAGCAGGGGAAACAAGTCTGTAGCTAGGGAGATTGCTCTGCGCAGACAATGCTTGATACAAAAACTTTGGAGTTGTGACAATTGCCCTTTAGTTTTCATGCAGTAATAGTAGGAGAGAACCAACCCTCTTCCCTATTTTACTGGGCATCCTTACAATAAACAGATGCAAGGCCAAAGCCAACAGCAGAACCCAAACTGCACTGCAACCATTTGTCAGCCACTTCAGGCAGAAGTAGCACAGGAAGGAGGAACCACTGCCTTACCCAGTTCACCTATTTGACCCAGAACAGTTCTGCTCCATCTTTGGGCTTTGCAGATAAATTAAGACCTGCTGACTGGAAAATTTCCCTTTCCCTGCTAAGACAAGTAATGACAGCACTGGAAAAAAAAGGTAGTTTTGCTAGTGAGGGCTGGTATCTGTCCTTTGTGGGGTCAGTGAGTGTTGCTACTTAAAGGGGAGGATAGACTGAGGCTTGTAAGAGCAATGTGGTAGACAATCTCTGTCTAGCCCTTTCTGTATCCTGAGGGAGCAACTGGCTTGGTCACAAATCAAACACTCTAGAGAAGGTATGTGTTTCTCGTTACCTGTAGTCAAATGTGAATTAGAAAATAGGAGCAAGTGTTAATTACATGAACAATTGCATGTCATGCACACTACGGTATTTCTGAGGCAAGGGCACCAAAAGATCCTCAGACTTACACTCAGAGACTCTGGTCCATTCCTCGAGGGGACTCAGGAGCCTTGGATGCAGTCTACAGCAGTGATACTTTGAGGCAAAAGTGCAGAATCTAATCAGCCTAACACCTAGAAAGGGAAGGGGAAGAAGGCACCTACATCCAAGATCTGTCCTCATGATGAGATGCCAACTGGCACAAAGACCAACATTAGAAGGTAAAGGAGCTTTGATCTTGCATAGCAGAGGAGGCAGAGTGCAGTACTAGTTTTGTACGACAACTTTCAGCAACCAGATGCTAGCAGCAAAATGGGAGGTACCTGAGGAAAGGCAAGTGTCAATCCAGGCAGAGAAATAGACTAAAGCATCCACTGAGCCTGGGCAAAGAGTTTACACATATGCTGAAGGCATCAAGTATGGGAGACACGATTTCTTAATTTTGGTGAGACCAAATTAGTGTGTCTAATTGCAACGGACTGACTCCTATCAGGCCCTGTTAAGCTAAAATTATGTTCATTTTCCTCCCAGCAACTTCAAAGCAACATCCAAGTAGCAAGGGCACTTCTCCAGTGGCCACAAAACTGTTTTCCCTGGTTAAAGAGAAAAGGTATGCATGTAGGAAGGAAGCAAAGCAGTCTGTCATCCTCCTGGTAGGTGTTTCAGGATGGGCTGTGCCAATCCTGGGACTAAAGCTGAAACAGGAACAAAAAAAGTGCAAGAAAAAAACCCAAACCAAACAACCTTAAAAATACAGAACAAGAAGGAGCCCAAGACAACTGCTTTCCACATCCTTGGCTCCCTTAGAAAATAGCAGTCTCCTTTGCTAGCACTGTGCTGACACCATCAGGGTTAAAGGCTCTTGTATGGATAGCTTGCCCACCTCCTTTGAAAGCAGAGCCGCCAAGATGGACAGAAGAGCTCCAAGTGGAACATGATGGCAAAGGTTGTCTTGGCTAATTGGTCACCACACTTAAAGGAGGAGGCACCTCTTCAGGGCACGGTTTCAAGGAGAGCCTGGAGGAAAGGGCCAGACTTGGGCTCTGTTTCTCAGTGTTAAAGCTTCAACATTGAACTATTGAAAATGTCTAAAACCAAAAGCCATCTGAAAAGGATCTTTTCAGTTGTGTGCAAATCACAGCCCCTCATTCCTCAGCAGATCGTCTGGGACCTCAAGAAGTCCTCAAGGCCTTCTCCTCTGGGAAGTTCAGCCGGCCAGGCAGAGGACAGCCTGGTTGCCTAGTAGCTGTAGAGTGAGAGAGGGGTGTCCTCCATCATGTCATCCTAGAAGCAGAGAAGAGCGTGCTTTAATGAAAAGTCTGCATGGTGGCACACAGTCCCAGCCTGGAAGAGTGCCGTGCAGGCAGTACAGCCTTCTCATCCACACTGTCACAGTGTGGTCATCTGCCCAGCAATCCTTCTAAATGCTGTCCCTGTGCAATTCCTTGGGCTGTCACTCTCTCCTGCTGCAGCTTTTGGAGAGAAGAGGTGCATTCAGGAAGAGCCTGCCTGCTGCAGGGATGTGGAAAACCCTGGCTGTGGAAAACTCCACTCAGCTTGAAACAGCATCAGCTTGCTTGCTAGCTGCAGAAGTTCCCTTCGGTATTCCTCTGTCCCAGAAAGCACAGTGAATTAGTTGCATTTTCCCCAGAGCTAATCCAGCCTCTCAAGCCCTCATATGTTTTTATAACCCCAAAAGCTCAAACGCAGACAGACAGACAGACAACCTTGCTGGAGCAGAGCATGGAACCTGCTTTGTTAGAGTCACAAAGCAAATATATCAAGAATACAGGAGGAGCAGCTAGGAAGGTGTCATTTCAGGGGAAGCTGGGATGGAGCTCCCCTTCCTCTCTCTATTTAACCTCTTAGCTTTCCCCTGCAGAGTGAGGGAAAGGCAGAGAGCTTCTTTAGTGGCCAACCTTGAGACTTGCTGTCTTGATTCAAACCCTGGATTGAAGGAGAGGGACCTAAGAGGGAACAGGAGTTGTCATCAGCATTCATGCTGCTGCAAATACCCAAGGCATTACTAATGTGGTAGAAGGGGAACTGCAGAGCAGCCAGTAGCAAGCCAGACCATGTCAGGCTGGGCTGAAGGCATTACTCACCATGGGCAGGTCCTGCAGGCGCCGGAACTCCATGCGGCTGTTGTGCTGGCGGTATCTCAGGAAGCCCACTAGGCCTAGGATGCCCACCATGACAATGAAGACAGAGATCACGGTGATCACCAAGGGATCAGCCTTCGTTGTATCAGCCAAAGGGGAACTGGGTAGCTCTGCAAGGATACCAAGGGAATGAGGCCAAAGGAGAACCTTCAAGGCTGGAGTAGCAAAGCCTTGTCTTTGCTGGTTCTGCTCAGTACAGCTGAAAGGCAATTTGAGGTAGCCCCAACTCTTTGTAAGAGCAGGAACAAAAGCAAAGCATTTACCTGGATTTTCATCATCACCAACATCCAATACAGAAGCTTTCTCATGCATGGGCTCTAATGCCTGCTCCAGTGTAGGTGTGCTGGTGGGGATGGCAGCTGTGCTAGCATACGTGGAGCTGGTCACAAGGGGTCTCATCGTCACATTACTGGAGGCAGTGGCAGAGGACATGCTCCCTGTGGTTGAGATGGGAGCAGAGGAGGTTGTAGGCTCTGTGGTGCTCTCCTCTGTGGCACCCACAGGGCTTGTTCCTGGGCTGGTTTCGGACCTTGTTGCTGTGGGTCCCATGGTCCCACCAAAAGGCTGAGAGCTGTTACTTGTTGCTGCAAAACAGAACCAAGCAATTATTTCAAAGGATAAAGTCCAAGTGCACTGTTCTATGACAAGATGTAAGCAGGGCTGTAAGTTAGACTGCTGGGACTATAGGAAAAGCAGCTTACTGATAACCTTTTGGGAAACAAACAAGTTTAATTAGCACAGCCACAGTGCCTGGAAAGTCCTCTTGTTTTTCGTATGTGCCAATGTGCAATGTCAGCCAACCTCAGCTGGGCCCACAAGTCCTGTCCTCTTGGGGACAAAGGACAAGCAGAGTAGCCTCAAACAGCTTTGCACAGAGCTGAGGGTCACCCCTGAGCAAGAGACTGGGAAAAGTCTCCCATCCCTCCTTCCAGGGACCACAGAAGGGGCTGCCCAGGGACTGAGTAGCATCATCCGTGTGATGATGTGTTTGTGTATCACAGAACAGCAGGACCTTGTGACACCAGCCAGGGTGAAGGATGCGGTTGTGCATGACCACCATGCGCATCAATGGACAATCAATAGCTGCCTAGCATCAGGGGTGTGTGACAGCCTGGCAGGCCCCAAGGGGGGTGAGACTGGGATCACAGACCTACAGCCAGTCCTCATGCTGCCTAGGAGGGATCTGGAGGTAGGGTAGGGGTTTCCATGGTTGCCCAGAGATGGATGGACTGATGGTTGTGACTGCCCTTCTCCATGCTTTGTTTAAAGGAGGATGTACTGTGCCATTCTGCTTGCAGCAGGGAAAGCTCCTATTGAGCCCCCAGTTCTGGTGTTGGATGAGCCCAGCTGTGCAGCATTGCTGAAGCACATTGTTTTGGATGAGATCCATAAAGGACACCCCGGCACACAATCAATGTCCTCATTGGAAAGCAGCAAGCACACTTAATACCATAAACTAATGAGGTTTGCAAAGTGGGTGCTGAATTAACAGCAGCTCTGCAAGTCAGTCCCACTGAACTGGCCTTGAGAGTTCACAGGAATGCCCAGGTTGTGCATCCTTGGGGCAGGACTTTCTGCACAGGCAGCAAAGGCAAAACCTCACCTGTCACACTGTTCAGGGGAGGCGTGGGGGTTGCACTACTGGCCTCTTCCATTTCTTCAGTTGAGTTGAAAGGCTCAGGGACCTCGTGGTGGGGCTGGGTTTCTTCCAGAGTGCTGGCAGTTGGGATAGGGGAAAGGATTTCAGTGCTGCTGTTGAGTGACAAGATCATGTTGTGGTGCTCATGCGGTGCAACGGTGACATCCTCGGTGCTGGCAGTGGTGGAAGCCTGCAGTGTCTCTGCCTTGGTGCCCACCACGGGGGTGGTAGGGATGGAGGCATCCTCCATCTCTGTAGCATGGGCTCCAGTGGCATTGAGTGTGGCAGCAGTCAAGTTTTTCTCCAGGCTTGTCTCAGGAATGGCAGCAGTCACTGCACTGAAGGCAGAGGCTTCCCTTGGCTGATGCGAGGTTGGTGCTGTGCTAAGAAAAGGTGGTGTCACCTCTGCTGTTTTCTGACCCTCTCCTATTGGACAAAGTAAAGAAATGATGAGAAGCTTGTCAGAGATCCCACACTGAGAGGAAAAACAGAGGGGAAGACCAGGAACTGAACCTCTCCATCCCTTTAAGTCCAGGTTCACACTTGAGGAAGGGGTACAGCTCTTCTGTCCCTCCTCTATAAAGTGGGGACCTCCTCCTCACTGTGCTCCTGTTCTGTGGGGTTAGCATCTCTAACCCCTCTATCCTGGAGCACCTTTTAAACCTTTTTAGGGGATTTAGGTTTTTAAAAGTACAGACCTGATTGTGTGAGAAACTTAGGGAAGTCTTCCTTGGTTCATTGGGAGTCAGCAGTGTACAGTGAAAAATACAAGTGGGGAAGAAGCGGCAGGAGATCCTCAGCTACCCTGGACTGGCAGAGTGTAGAAAAGCATTTAAAAGGTCTGTGCTGGCAAGGGTAAAGCATATATCCTAGTCATCTTAGCAGTAGTGTGGGCTTGCTGCTGGAGGGAAAGGTGAAATGGGTAGCAATAGTACTACAGCTAACAGGGCTGGTGGGCTGCTTTGGGAGCTGCCTTCATGAGCTATTTGTGAACACAACACCACCATAAAGTGCAACTGTTGTCATAGAAATGGGGGGCTACTCAGCCTCCCACAACACCAACAAGGTCAACTTCCTTAGAAGGAACCTGCAGCAAGCAAGGATCCCCCGGGATCCTAAGCTGCTAGACAGTGTGACAGCATGAGGGAGAAGGAACACCACAAAGCTCTTACACTGCCCATTCATAAACACAGGTCCTGTGAGGGTTTCTCAGGGTGTAAACAGGAAGAAAACAGAGAAATGGAGCGCCAGCAGGATGGACTCACCAGACAATTTAAAAACATTGCATGGTCAATATTTTGATGATTTCTGTTTAAGTTTCTAACCAAGCCACAGAGGCATGAGGAGCCAACTGCAGGAAAAAACACAGGTACTGAAGAGAATCCACCTTCATGCCCACAGTGGAGAAGCATCTGAGGCAGATGCTGTTAACCAGGAAGCATTCATCAACCAACAAAGCAGCCCACTCTCGTACCAAGGCTTTGGGGAAAACTCAGGAGTTTTTAAAAGCTCTTCAGAACAGACACAGTTATCAGAGCCCTTCTCCAGCTACAGCACTTAACAGGCACTAAAAAAAGACACAATGCATCTCTCTCAAGAGACCTTTGCAGTACCCTGACCAGCTGGAGAATTCAAAACCTCACAGCAGCCTGACAGAGCTGTGCTTCCCCAGCCCAGGGCCCCAGTCCCAGGAGGGCTCCATGAAGGATGCACAAGCAGGCAGCACAACCCTGCTCCACACATTCACAGAACAAGCTTTCAAGGGGAGCCCCAGCTGCAGCAACTTGAACATGAGGACTGAAGGTATAAGTGATGCTCCCTTTGGCTTCGCCTGGATCCAGCTGTCCATGGCCAGAATGTGCCTCTAAACAAAGCAAGCTGCTCTCTGAAATCACAGAATGGTTTGGGTTGGAAGGGACCTTAGAGCTCATCCAGTACCAACCCCCCTGCCACGGTCAGGGACACCTTCCACTAGAGCAGATTGCTCCAAGCCCCTGTGTCCAACCTGGCCTTGAACACTGCCAGGGATGGGG
>JBCJKH010053572.1:0-41176 GCA_039877255.1 Loriculus beryllinus
GAACTTCCTTTGGTTTTTGCCTTTGGGGTTTGGTTTGGGGTTGTTGGGGTTTTTTGGTTTTTTTTTTTTTTTTTTTTTTTGCCTATGTCTAGAAATTGACAGTCAAATAGTGCTGAATTTGCAACAGCTGGTACAAAAGGCTGGGAAATGCTGAAATTAGGGGGTTTCCCCTGCCCTTCTCACCCACACTTCTTAGCATAGGAGTTATTCTTGTTACACTGTCATATGCTATTTTTTTCCCCCACAGAATTCATGTCTCATAAATTGTACTGGAGACATGGGGGCTCCTGACTTTCAGCAGGGTCTTGAAGGAGAGTGAGACGCCTGTGGTTCTGCTTCGTTACCTCTTGCAGAAGATAGAATATAGGCAGGTACTGAGGGAGGTGAGAGAACTGCATGAAGAAGAAAGATAATCTTACCATCTGTCAGCAGTTGCCACAAGTTTTACATGGTGCTAATTACATCACCTAACCCTGACTTCTCACATGTGATGTCACTGGTTACGGGTTCCTCATTCTCTAACCGCAAGCTTTGGGGTATGACTTGCGTGAGCCCAGTTTAAACACACCTGCAACTGAAGTCAGTCAAGGCTGTAGTCTGAATATAATATTAAATGAGGTTTTAAGTGCCTCAGCTGACACTCCAGAATGGGTAGGTATTTTTTCCTTAGGCTTTCTGTACACCGTATCCCCACTTATAAAGCAGAGCTAATCCTTCACCTCACAGGCGTTCTGGGAAAATAATTACTGGCTGGAAAACAATACAGGAATAGAAAAGATGGGGGTTTCTCAGTCCTGATCCAGGTCGTATCATATAAACATAACCTGAAGGACATAAAATAGCATGGAAAGCTGCCCAGCCATGGAGGAGGAGAATCAGGCATAACACATAGATATGAAGGGACAATTTAGGGAGCTGGGACTAGCAGGCACATCTCCCTAGAGGCCACAGCAGCTGATATTAATGCTGGCTGTGAGGCTAGGAAATGAGAGACTTTCCAGTGCATGTCTTGATACAAGGGTCATTGTGGGCCTGTGAAACAAAGCTCAGGATTGGCCTCTCCTTTGATTCTCTGGTTCAAATGTCTTGCTCGTGGAGCACGAGAGCTTGGTTCCTCAACTGAAAATGAGCACCTGATGTATCCTCCTGAAGGGAAATCCCTTGAGCATGGACTTCCTCAGTGCCCTTGTCTTGCAGATCAGCTCCTGTTGGGCCCCATCACTTTCCACTGGGAACTAGAGGAGCGAGGATAGTTTGAGGGGAATCTGAAAAATAGGCATGGATAAGGAGACTGAACACCTCAGGGAAATTTGGGAGGGAAGAGTAATAGTATAAATAAAGCCCCAGGATCTCTCTTTATAAATTCAAACCTGTTTAGACCACTGTAAATTTGTTGCTACTGAATATCTGACCGTGACATTGCAGCCTTGACACTCAAGGTTTGTTTTTTCTACACCTGATTAACATTAACCTCTCCGACACGCTTGGCATGCCAGCAAGGCCCCTTATGGGATTCCTCGCACTCAGAACCAACTCTTTGAGTCACAAATGAAGCAACACTTGCTTAGCTGTACTGTTGACCTGCTTACCTTATTTTCCACCGGCACCTTCATACCCAGGCAATGTGATCTCCTGCTCACACGCTGTTTTCCAAGTAACATGCACTGGGTGTGACGTGCTGAGCAAGACACAAACAGCAATTTCACTTTGTCAGGAAGTTCCTCTGGTTTGGCAGCTCATGCTGTTGACACACTGGCAAGTTTTTAACCTGGGCACCACTGCTACGGACCCAGTTTTATTGGAGGACAGTACCTCTGGCACACCTGAACAGCACTGTGTGTGTGCTGTGCCTTTCAGAGGTACACAGTAAGTGTTCAACGGCTGCTACGCATTGCCTTGATTGAAGCTTGACACCCACACAGCAACTGGGGGGGTTGGTGTGTGGTAGGAATGCAATCCACACTGTTCATAATCCTTTTACAGCTGCAGAAGCCGTAAGGTATTTGTGTGAAAGTAATGAAATGTGCATGGAGAAAATCCACAGAGAAATGGGTAATGGTTAGCTTCCATCATTATTGCTTATTTGGCCTACCATGGGGGCTTTTTCTGGTCGTTTTATGGGTTGGGAGGGGGTCCAGGATCAGACTCTGGAAACAGAGTATTTTTTGTTAATTAAGAAAAATTATGTTTGAGCTCTAAATTAAAGTAGAATACCCTTAACCTGCCCCGCTGTGAATGCTTTTATGCAGATCTTCTGGCAGCGAGTCAAGCGTTGTCACCACTCCTGTGCCTAGTATTTGTTATTTAGGCATGCACTCAGGAATTTCTGGTGAAGACAGGGCAATATTAATGCTGCTGTGCAAGCCTCAAGTGGAACTTCACCCAAACATGGGCAAACAACTCCAAGAGACTTTCCAACCAGAATGAGCTCAGTAAGGCGAGAAAAAAGTTGTGTTAGGGATCTGTGTCCTAGACTGATTTATAGGTGTACAGACACTCCGTAATCACCTCCTCTGACTTTCTACATCACACAGCCACTAAACAACACTCCTGAATGGACTCAATTTTAACCATGGGTGAACATTTAGGACAGGGGAGGTGGAGAGAATCTGACCTGTATTTACAAAGCTCATTAATGGAGAAGTCATTGCAGCCGTTAATAAAATGTCTTAGTTTATATTACCTTCCATTATCATCACAGTTAAATATTTATTATTTATTTCTTCTCTAAACTTTCTTCATCTTCATCTGTTCAAACTTGGGATCCTTCAGTTCACTATAGCCAGGAGATAAAATGTGATGTCTGTTTTGGCATAAATGCTGGTGGAGGATCATGCACCTTACAATAACAATCATTAGAGGTGGGAAGAACAGGGACTGATTTGTACTAGTAGGGTTTCTGCCCTTCCTAATGTTCTCATGTACGTCACTGCTTTTGTAACCCTCAGTGGAATAAGGCTCTGCTCCTGGCATGCACTGCAACAGCACTGTCAGCTTTTCAAATTCTTTGACTTGTATGTCAGTCCCATGATACGTATGTTCAAAAGGAATGGAAAGGGCCAAATGAGAATAGAATAGAATAGAATAGAATAGAATAGAATAGAATAGTTATGTTTCTCAAACTCTGTTTCCAGAAATTTGCCGTAAGAATCAGATTAGACTGTCTGAACCTGGAATAGAAGAGAGAGGCATTAGGAGATCTTTCACTCCCTCATGGTGAAACTCTAAACCTCTGGCACAGTATCCAGAAGCCACTTAATTTTGCAGCTGTGTAGCAGCAGTCTGTGTCTTTCTGTAGGTCACCTATATCTATTCATATTTAATGGCATTTTTTGACCTGACAAACCACAGAAGCAAGAATTAGGTTTCCAGACACTGTGAGTGTTTTTCTTAGCAACCAGTTTGAATTTCAGCCTGAAGTGGGCTAGCTAGCTGCCCAGTGAGCTATGGCGCACCCTGGAACCTTGAATGTAGTTTTAAGTCATCGGTGACACCTGCCTGCATTACTCTACCTGGAGCGCTGGCGCTGACTCCATGGCACACTAAATTTGCTGACCTTATTGAAGGATCAGGCTTGCTGCCCCACCTAGGAAAATAAGGAAGTTGAAAGACATCATCCAAATGATGTTTTTAGAGGACCTGAACCAAGCAGTCTGGAGAGAAGAGACTGCTAGGAGAGAGGATAGTGGTGTGCAGTTTGCTTACAAATTTAATAAAAGCAGAATATAGATGTGTGTATGTCCTGTGTGTGCAGGGAGTGTAAAGGTAGACTATGTAATAACAGGTAATAAAGGTGTAAATTATGTATTGTGCACAGGTTGCTTGCGAGTATGCTGGAAAAAGGCTTATTCATGTGGTTACATGTAAATTAATGGTCAGCTTTAGTGGTTAGCTGTGGCTGTCCCTTAAGAGGACATTATAGAGACTACAATTTAAAATACATCTTCCTATATGATGAGCTTCCCACGGCTCTTTAAAGTAAGTACCATGTGTTTCTGTGACTGAGAAAGTACAAAAGTTTTACTCATGTGCTTGCATACGTAGAAGAATGAACTTTATTTATGAGCTTCACACACCTTTGAAAGCCATATCTGGTTCTGCACGACCCTGCTAGCTCTTCAGAGTACATTTTCCTGGAAAGCTTTAAGAGATCTCATTCTAAATGTCTTGACGGAAGACATTCTTAATATGGTTTTACTCACTGTAATTCCTGCTGCATCACGAAAAAAAACATTTTGAATGAAAATGGCTACAAACTCTCTCTACCTATTTTTGTACTCTTTCCATTTCCCAAAGGTTTGCTTGTATGCTAGCTAACACACAGCAATTGCAATTAATCACAGATGTCTTTTTCCCTTCTCATCTTACTTCTTTCCAAATAATTAGATTTAATTGGGGAGACGGTGATTATTACACTGGCATTCACTTTCTAGTGCTCTTTCGCTCCTAGAGTGATTCACAAACTATCCATTCATCCATATGGATGCCAATACCTACATTTTGTTTGCACAGTCCTTTTGATAGACAGAGTAGCTTTTAGATTCTTCATTAAAGGGGCTGATCTAATCCTTTGAAGTTTTACTGTTAACTTCCTTAAAATGTGGATCAGTCTTAAAACAGATCACCTCTTGGCTAATAACACTCAGTGAATCTGGATGAAAAATTTTGAATAAAGCAGCAGAAAGGATTATCTTTGCTGCATCTAAGCCAACCTACACACAAAACACCTTATCTTCAGGTGCCAGCTCCCTAAAGTGATTCTGGTTTTACTCAGTGCATGAACCCAGTGGACGTAGGTTTAAAAAAATCAACAAACTCACCAAAAAAAACCCCAAAACAAAGCAAGCATTTCTTATTTTCCTCCTCTTCTATTCTTCTCTTTCTAGTCCTGTAGTTGAATTAAGTAATTTTTACTTAAAAATCCTCTCCACTCAGAATCTTCCTCATTTTTCAATGTTAAAAGACATTCAAAAAGACATCTCAGCCATTTGAAAGAGACTTTTGTGTTTCATTCCCCAGTGCAATCCTGCCATGGAAGCTTAAAACCGCTTGTTGCCTTCAGCCTCTCCTTCTTCAGAGACTGCAGCCTCTCACCCCCTGCCTTCTCTTACCCTTTACCTTGTTCTTCCCCTCTGCTTCTCACTTGCCTATATGGGAAATGTCACTTCTTGTAACTGTCACACCACAGCGCTCTGCCCTTCCTGCTTGTCCCTTCACCTCCAAACACCATCAATGTGCTATCCAGAGCCACTGACTTTTGTTTTCCTCTAATTTTACTTTAGGTCCCCTCACAGCCTGTTTTTGTCCCCTACCCAACATGTTTTGCAGTTACATCCTGTCACCCATGGAAGCTTTGTGACCGTCGCCTCCCGATTCCCTCTCTTTCATGTCCTAATCCCTTCCATCCTGGGGCAGAAGGATGCTGTCTCTCACAGCTTTCCTCTCTGGTGTGTCTCTGAGCAGTGTCAGCCCCAAACACAGCTTCAGCTATTATCTTCTTTCTTCCATTACCTAAAATAAGTCACTATGCAACCTCCTAACAGCCCTTGGTGAGTGCACCTACATCCAAAAGGCTAGATCTTTTCTCGCTTGATCACAACCATCCATATTGATCTACTTGTTACTCAGACCTGTAATCATGTTTTCCTGCTGTTGCCCTAATGTTCAGGTGTTGGGTAAATATTCCTATTCCCTCTTGCATTGTATTTTCCAGGTGAGATTTCGTGTCTCTTCACATTCCTGTATTTTTATTCCAATCTCAGCTGTGCTGTTCCTGTATAACTGAAACAACTGCTCTCCATCTCTGGTCTCTTTTCTGATGGTGCCCATTCACTAATCAATTGTTCAAACCTCCTTTCCTCTCTGATCATTACTCTCTTATTCCTTCTTCAGATCCTCTTACTGCCTCATCTCTTCTGTGTAAGTAGAAAACTCCCTCAGACTCCTCCATAGCTTTGTTCAGCACTGCTTCTGGGTAATGGTGAAGGCCATTTCTCCAGTGGGGAAGGTGTCCATAGCGCTGCCACCCTCCCTGATCCCTGGCACCAATAGAGGTCCTGCCTATGTCCTGTTGGCTGAGCATGGGAAGATGTGTGCAACTATACCTCCTGGCTGGGTGCTAGCATTCCAATGCTGTCATCGTTGCTGACTGTCATCCTTGCTGACTCCCACCATGTGATCTCACTCTTCATCTTAGGTTAACATCCTCCTTGGGCTGCAGGAGAGTCCCAGCACTTGGGTTTTTATTCCTGAGGCAGCAAACATCCAGTTTGCCTTTTTGGCTGAGCTGATTTGAGCCAGCTCCCTCTCCAAGTCCCCCAGTGACCATCCAGTGATCTTCCCTGAGCACTTGTTTCCATGGAACGGCCCACTGAGTGGAAAGCTGAAGGCTCTGACTCAGAAATAGCGATGCCTTGATTTGGACATGCTGATGAAATTCATCCCCTCGGCCGCACCTCACTGACCTTTCCACTGGAGCAGCCTGCTCTGCTATGGCGACCCCAAATCAGCATTTAATCAAAATCTGAAAAACCACTGCTCTCTTCTTCCAGTACTTGCCTCTGCCAGAAAAAAGGACAAACACTCGTTGTTTAGGAGGTAGGAGGTGGAAACTTGCCTTGTCCTGTCTGCACTTGACTGGCAATGAACAACAGATGTATTATTATTTTGCTATGTTCTCTGCAAATTTTATCTTTCAACCTGCTTGTGTTTTGTGGACTGCTAGAGGTTTAGGGCCAGGGATGTCATTGGGAGGTTTCTAATGCTTCAGCTGACGATAGCAATGAGGTTCCAGGTTCTGGGTGCACTGTGCAGGCCCTTGCTGAACACCTTACCAGGAATCACTTGATAATTGAAACTGGAGTTCTGTAGCATGGAGTCCCAGAGTATTGCTTGAATGAATTACAGCAATCAGTAATTTCCAGGGGGAACAAGACATTTTACTGCTTTCCACCTGTAGAAAACTGACTCACCGTCAGCTCTTCACGATGTTTTTCCCGTCTGACCCACATTTAATTTTGTAAGCATAATGTCTGTGAGTTTTGTGAAAATGTGTCATAGGCTGACTCACAGTAAAGAAGCAATCAAAACAGGAGAAGAAAGCTTCTTACAGGCAAAACAGTATCTCATGAATGCACCCTATTGATGTTACTTGCCTTTCTCTCATGCTGGGTTGCAACCAACCAAGAATTTTAAAGTGGGGAAAGAAATTCACTCTTGAGGTCCAGCTTTGCCTTTGGTGAATCCCAGGCAGCACTCCCAACATGAAATCCCTCACACCATTAATGAGAGTAGTACCTAGGCCTCAGCACATGAACTGTGGGAAGCTGTGACCACAGACGTGATGCTCGAGCACAGCACCAGGATGTCCTTCTCCAGGCTCCTAGGAAACGTGTTCCAGATCACAGCCTCAGAGAAGACTTGCTTGTATTGCCAAGGCAGCCCATCTCCCTGAAAAATGTTTGTGCAGAAATTCTGACTGCAGAACCCCCTCCCGCTTGGTCAGCAAACAGATCCTGGGTATCCAGAGATGGATGGAGATTGGCCCCCAACAAGAGAACATCCCACTCCAGCCCTGTGCCTGACAAAGCCCTGACAGCTCCAGCAACAAACACAGGTCTTGCTATTTCTTCAGGCAGGTGAACCAGCACAATGGAGAATATTTGTGATATTCTGAAAATCCAAGCTGATGCTTACCAAACAAGACTGAAAAATTCCCCGACTCCATGCTAGGAAATAGCAAAGCATCCAATGTGGAAAGAGACCTCCTTTGAATGAGCTAACTGTGTCTACAGCTGCACGTGTCAGGAAGGCAGCAACTCCCCAGCCCACCAGGCACTACTGCTGGTGTCACCCTACTGGCTCTGTAGCCCTCAGACTAGGAAATAGGTGCTGTCAGGAAAACTCACAAGTGGCCCGTGCCAACAGAGGAGAGAGGCTTGGCCACAACATGGAGAACTACAAGAATAAATATTTACTCATGCGCATGAGGTGTCCCAGACAAACTGGGGCATCTGAATGTGGTTTCACACAGGGTTCTTATCCACTTCAAACATTCTGGTACATGATTTGACTAATCACTAACACCCACGCTACTGATTACTAATCATAGTAAAGCTTTGCAGAGCAACAGTATTCTTTCAGCACTCTTGCTGCTTGTCTATTGATCCAGACATCCCTGGAGCCAGTCTTGCTAGAGTTACTTATCTTGTCTTAGACTAGACAACACTGGGAGGATTTCAAAGACATGTCAGAGGGAGTAGGATGCTGGCAGTATCTTGGCTGTCCTTTATGTTTCATGGACAGCTCCAAGCTTCTAAGAAGCAAAGTCCTTATTTTCCGGGGCTGGGCCGTCCTTTAGTTTGCTTTACTTAAGCATGAATAATACCAGTCTCCAGTAAAATTTCACTACCTCATTACATTACAGTGTATACTGTATGTATTAACCAGGCTAATACAATTCTGTACCATAAAGACTGATTAATATAGTTATGGAAGAGAATTTTCTTAACAGGGTTTTTCTTGGAGCGAGGAGCCACTTGCTCTGCACAGCAGCTATTGGAACGGAATCCAGCAGTACACTTTAATTGGCTCATTTTGCATCGTAGGATGTGTTAATGATTTGTTGGACAGTTATTAAGCTGTTTAATCTTTCAGTCAGCCCATGCAGGATGTAGTTAAGAATAATGTCTTTTGTACAACATACATGTGTGTCATGCTGAAAAGACAAGATCCGACTCTCTGTTTGAGAACTTGCAAGGTGAGAACCTCCAGAAACATTCCCAGCTCCTGTGATTCACAGCAGCTGGGTTAATGTATTACATGTCTTCTGGGGAAGAAAATAATCTTTAGTATGTTTAATATCAATAGATCTTAGCTAGCACCTTTTTCATCACTGGCACTGCCCTACAACTTTCTTACAAAAACGGTATTTCTGAAAAAGGGCTTTCTTAAAAAGAAAAAAATAATTTTAAAAAAGTTAATATTTTTGCTATCTCAGCTGGGGCACATTCATTAATCTGACAAAGACTTTAGTGGTAATAGTCTTCCAATACCTAAAGAGGGCCCAGAGACTTTTGACAAGGGCATGTAGTGACAGGACAAGGGGGAATGGCTTTAAACTGACAGAGGGGAGATGTAGATTAGATATTAGGATGAAGTTCTTCACTATGAGGGTGCTGAGGCACTGGCACAGGTTGCCCAGAGAAGCTGTGGCTGCGCCATCCCTGGCAATGTTCAAGGCCAGGCTGGACAGGGCTTGGAGCAACCTGGTCTAGGGGAAGGTGTCCCTGCCCATGGTAAAGGGCTGGAATTAGATGATCTTTAAGGTCCCTTCCAACCCAAGCCATTGTGATTCTGCTTCTGAAATAACCTGTGTATCTGAAAAATCGTATTCTGAAATTTCATACACTAAATTGAGTGCCCCAAGTTAGTGGCCACTCTGGACTTAATTCACCTATACCTCAGCTTCTCAGATGGTAAAGTTTCTACAGTTATTCCTTTTGACTCCTGCTCTTGTTGAAAATGTAAATGTGTATTTGTGAAGTATTACAATGCTGTACCCTGAATGTTACAGAAAAGTACACAGGGAAATTTATAATTCTTCTACTGCCGCAAGGTATGACTAATACAAACCAAAAGGTGCAGGGGACTGCGCAGTGACCGAGGAGAACATTACTGTTTGGGTGCCCATTAACTGAGTATCTTCTTTCCTGTGGCATGCATCCTGTAGATAAAATAGCATATGATTAATTAAAATTGTATCAGGTTAATGCATGAAGGAGACATTAAATAAGCATACACAGCCTTAATTATGCTGTATCCTAAATTTTGTGTCTTTGACTTTGCAGCCTCTGTAACATTTTAGTGTTGCACGTGTGTTTGCCTGCACACTGATTATAACCTAATTACCTTGTTCTGAAGCAATAAAAGACAGATTTCCTCCACTAGGAGGAAAATCATCAAAACGAACGGGAGTTTAACACTTCAAACTACTTTGGAATAGAAAAGTGTTAGCAGAATTAAAAATGCCCTCCAAATATGTAAATGCTGTCATTGCAAAGTTGCTTCATCTCCTGCTTTTCCCTTCAAACTTCAAGTAAAATTCTGCCCTGGGGAAAACCCTAGGAAAGATGGGCCTGGGGAAGAAGCTGAAAATTAGGCTACAAACTTAAAGGAAACCTCATGTCAACCCTGAAATGGCTCAGTGGAGTAAGCACTTCTTACTCTTTCCTTAGAAAGCGGATGGACTTTTCCACGTTGCTTGAGTGAGCATGATGAGGCCACTCCTAAGTGGAACCATACTGTTAACAGGAAAATAATACTGCTAACTGGGATCACTTCTAACAACCTTCCACAGAGCGCCTGATTTTGGGTGACATGTTTTGTGGGCTTTTAAGATGATGAAGCCAGCAGAAGTTTTTCCATTGTTTACAAGGGGAGGCCCTTCATCTCCTGCAGTAGGCAACATTTCAATCCTATGCTTCAACCCACTACCTACAGCTTCTCTTCTAATAAAAATTATAAATCAACTGTGGTGTTTCAGTGAGTTTTCAGATCCTTTATGAAACATCCATTGTGCCTGTGGCTGTCACTATCAGTTGCTCTTAGTTTGTCCAACAAGAAGCCATAAGCCAACATCACCATGTCACGAGGCACTGAACTTCTTGGCAGAAGTCTCCTATGTCACGTTTGTTGAGACAGCCATACTACCGATAATTTAAGTGATAAGTATGAGCTTTTGAAGTATAGGTAATTAATAATTTTACTTTAGTTTCTTTCCCTTGCTCCTTAGGCTATTGTTTCTCCTGAAAAGTATTAACACTTCAGGATGGTTCAAGTGCCAAGTCCAAATTTTCATCATCCACCCAAGATCCATGGCTTGGTGAATTCTTATCAGTGTTGCAAAAGGGAGCTGTATCAGAGAGGCATTGTTGTTCAGACAGAGAAAGAGTAGATACAAGCTCAGAGTAATGCCATGGCCAGATGTACAAATGAACCATGTTCTGGAGCAAGAAGACTTGCGAAAGAACATAGCCCGTGAAATGAGCATTGAGGAGAAGAGTGATGCAGGTGTGCTCAGATGCTGGTGGCAAGCAATTCTGTACACAGGAAGAAGGGAGAAGATGGCACTGAGTCAGTTTGAACAGCAGTGAGGTAATTTTGTTCCTTTGCAAATAGATGTCTTGGGAAAAAATAAAGGCTGCATGCCAAGAGGCTATTGATCATGTTGCTAAATAAGGTAGCACTCTCACTTTGCAGTAGGTTTTTCCAGAAACACCTGCTAAGTGTTGATGAGGAAAGGAATGCAGCTCTCCCAGCACGCTGGCGCAGCATGGCACGACACAAGTGAAGCAGCAAATGGAGGAGTTTAATACCACCACCTGAGCCAGTGTCATCCGAGTGCCCATCAGAAGGGATGATTGAGGGCAAAGGGCCATCATGCAGCAATCCCAAGACACGTGTGGAAAAGTAGCATGGCAGGATGGACTCACCTACTCTTTCCTCCCACAGGAAAGCAAGGAGAGCTGCTGGGGAGTTCCAGCCAAAGAGCCTAATGGCCAGGGGAGTGGGATGGGAGCAGGTAGCAGCAATGCTGTCACTCCTTGCCAGAGTCCCAGGAACCGGAGAGTAACGCTGGGGGGTGGCTCAAGCAGTGAGTCTGCATTTTCATCATCTGTCCAGACCCTGTGCTTGTCCTTCATATGGCAGAACAGAACTGGCCACACTGCTTCTGTCCACTTATGCTGTGAATTGTGTCCCCAGGTGAGCTTGATAAAACAGCAGTGGGATTCAATCCCATCCTAATTCCAAGTGAAAAGGTCAAGAGAGAGAATGATGAAAAGGTGATGGAATGCTAAGGTCAGTTTCTGGATAGAAAAGTTGAGTCAAGTAGGGTGGTGCAAGTGTTGGACCAGTGGACATCGCTCAAAGAGCCACTACTTAGAAACGTTACCAGTACAAAATGGGTAAGTGCTAGAACAACACATTATTGTTTTGCAAAACAACTATACTTCTTGGATGGGGAGTTGAATGACCTGGTCTATTGGAAGGTCTCCTTGACTATGGCAGGGTGTTGGAACAAGATGAAATTTGAAGTCCCTTCCAACCCAAACTATTTGGTGATTTTATGATATCACGACATCATCTGCCTGCTTTGTTATAAATCTGGAGTTGGTCTTGCTACAGCTTCTTGTATATGGTGCCAGACTGGGGGAAAGGGGGTGTTTACTGAGGTGTCAGAGGGCTGAGGTGCTGATGTTACCTCAATAGTCCAGGGGTGTCATTTTTCCTTCGTGGATGGCTTTGGGGTTCTGAGAAACAAACACCCTTCCATGAGCCCAGGCCCTCTGGTCATGCTTACTTCACCATCAAAACAGATGATTACTTAGTCATCTTAGTCATCACTGTGCAGTATAGGATGTAAACTTTATACATGTTGAGCGAGTTAAGACAATTTCATACGATTAAGAAAATTCATGCAATTTCATACTAAAAGACCAATTGGTACAATAGTCAAGGAATTAGATTTTCCCAATGTGGGCTAAAAGGCCATTATCTGGGGACTTAAGGCTTAGCAGGAGAGCGGCAAAGACCAAAATACCCTCCGCTGTCCAGCTGCAATTCGAAAAGCAGCTGGCAATGGGTACCTCCTTGTCGGACTGGCAGACTCTCCATTCCTCCGAACGAACGGCTTGTTTACAGCTGTGTCTAAAATAAACCTTGCCTACTTCTTTTTTTTCCACTCACTCCTGTTATTCCTGCGGAGCGAGTTGGATTCCTCTCTGACTCACGCATGATTAACTAACTTCCAGCTGCATTATCTTTATTGTTGCTGCCGACGCACAAGCCAGCGCTCAGCACGACTTGCGGACCCCAAGCTGAGCTGGCAAGGCTGCCGCTTACAGAAAAGGGCTGGATTTTTTTTTATTTTTTTTCCTACGAGATTTGTGGGGTTTGGTTAGTTTTATTACTATATTTATTTTTTTTTTTTTTTGCTTGTTATTATTTTTCTACTTAACAGGCAACACGTGCTCGCCTTCTCGCGGGCCGGACAAACAACCAAACAATAATCGACAGTAAGCCCCGACCCACCCCGTGCCCCGTGCCGGTACAGGCAAGCGGTGGTGGGGAAAGCCGGCACCGACGAGGAAGCGGCTAAGGCCGGGCACCAGGAAACGGGAAGGAAAGGGATAAGCCCAGCAGGAGATGGCCAGCAAGAGCCGCACAGCGGAACACATCCCCCCCCATTCCCGCCGGGCACCGCCGCCGGTAGTGGGCCGGGCACACGTGCGGGCGGGGCGGCGCGGCGGCGGGCGCGCACGTGCGGCACCGGCACCTGGCGGCGGTAGCTGCCGCCGGGCGGGTCGGGAGCGGCGGAGGGAGGTACGGCCTCTCGCTCCTTCCGCGGCCCCGCCGCCGCCCCGGGGGAGGGCGACCAGAAGCGGCTTACACAACCGACCGCCCCTTACATAAGCCGGGAGCCGGGCCCGAGGGGGCGGTGCGGGTCGACCCCCGCCCCTTCGGTCTTTTCCCCTTCCCCTCCCACCGCCATCCCCGTCCCCCACTCCCGGGAGCCGCCCCCCTGCTGCAGCGATGTGACCCGCCCCCTCCTCCCTCCCTCCCTCCCTTCCGTCGCCGTCCCCTCCCAGGAAGGAGCCGGAGTCGGCAGCGCCGCGGGTCCGGCATGAAGTAGGGCGGCCCGGGGCCGGCGACGCCGCGCGGGCATGGAGCTGGGCCCGGGGCCCTGCGCGCTGCCCCCCGCCGCCGGGACCGGGTCCGCGAGCGGGGCCAGGTCCGCGGCAGCGGCGGGGGGACCGTGCGCCGAGATGCTGCAGGTGGCGGAGGAGGCCTTCCGCGGCGGTAACTTCGAGCTGGCGGCCGAGATCTACGGGTCGGAGCTGGCGGGGCTGCCGCAGCCCGAGCGGGGCCTGTGCCTCCGCCGCGCCGATGCGCTGGCGCGGGCCGGCCGCATGGCCGAGGCGCTGGACGCCTACGGCGCGGCTGCGAGGCTAGCGCGGCTGCGGCCCGAGGAGCTGCGGGAGCTGACCGAGAGCTTCGCCCTCAGCATCCGCGACAAGGAGCTGCGCCTCCCGCCATGGGGGAGCGGCGGCGGCGGCGGCGGCACCGGCGGGGCGGAGAGCGAAGGGCTGGGAGACCCGGCGTGCTGCCGCCCTCCGGAGCTGTTCGCCTGCCCGCTGTGTCGGCGGCTGCTGTGCGAGCCGGTGACCCTGCACTGCGGGCACACCCACTGCCGCCGCTGCGCCGAGCCCGGCGACTGCGGCCGCTGCCACCGCCCGCGCCGTCCCGGCGAGACGACCTCCGGCGCCTCGCCGCCATCCTCCGGCGGGGCTGCCTGCCCGCGGGTCAACGTGGTGCTGGGCAACCTGCTGCACAAGTGGTTCGGAGCAGAGAGCCGGGCGCGGCGGCTCCGCGCCGAGGGCGACGCGCTGCGGGAGCGCCAGGAGCTGCCGGCCGCCCTGGAGAAGTACAACCAGGCTCTGGAGATGGGTGAGCGCCCGTCGGGGGGAGGAGAGGGAGAGGGAGAGGAAGGGGGCGAGGTCCCCCTTCACCAGCAGCAGCCGGGCGGGGTGCGTGTTTGTGTGTGACTTATAGTGAATGGGGGGAGAGGGCGCCGGGGGGAAGTTTAGAGAATGAACCCTCCCAGTGGGTCTTCCCCCCCCCGTCCTCCCCCCGATGAATGGCTATTTTTGTTCCACTGTTATTTCTGCCCTTGCTCAGAAGGTGCTTGGCGTTGAGCTGCTTGCAGTCGATGACTCATTATGCAGTATTTCTAGAAAACCCGCTTTCCTATTTGCGGGGAAACATATCTTTTAGTAAAGGGTACGCCGAAACGGTTGTGTTAACCACCACTGTGGGCTCGTGGAAGAAATTAGTGTGTGGATCGCGATCATTCACTTACGTGCGGTTGCACCTTCGGCACAACGTTGCCTTTTTAAACGGTTAAGGAAATATTAATGAGTACAAAGGCTGAGAGAATTTCTTTGTCTTAACGCTGTGCGGAAATACTCGAGAGGTAAACCTACATTTTGACTTGCAGAGATCGTTCGCACACCTTTTGAGGGTAACCTCTTCGTAGGCGTGTAGTATTTCTGTGTGCAGCGTTTTCCCCGAAGAGCCTGGGTTTGAATAAAAATGGCACTGCCTGCCTTCCTCCTCTGCCAGACCGGTGGCAGGCTTAGTTTATCAAAACTGGGTTGTTTTCAGCCTCTGCGCCGAGTAGTAGGTGGATCCTGCTCGCTCGGTTGTAGCCTTATAGTAATGGTTGTGTGTGTATGTGTGTGCTCCTGGCTTGTTTGCTCTGCAAGCGGTGGGGGTGGTACAGCACCATGAGTATCTGAAACGCCTAGAGCTGGGAAGAGCCAGGATCTCAGCAAATCCCCCGGGATCTGCCACTCCTCCAGCCTTGAGCATGATAGATGTCTGGTTTAATTGAGGAGGAAGGGAGCAGAAAGCCTTGGTCGCTTTAGCAGAGGTGAAATCCTGTGGGTAAATCTCTTCAGAGGACAAATGTGGAGAAAAATTGCACCTCCTGTGTGGAAGGGCTCCTTCCCTACTTGGAGTAAAATTGCTATCCTTGTTCCTAGTTTTCACAGCTAGGGGTAAATGGCTCTGATTTTTATTATTATCTTGCTGGCTGCTGTGGAAAAAAAACACACAGTTACCCCAGTCCCTGATTTGCTTCCATTTTTTGCTGTGGTTGTGTGATAGGCATCAGAGAGAGAAGAATTTGGGATGGCATAACTAATGCTGGCTGCAGAAACCATTACTTCTGCTATTTATTCCACTTTTCCAGCTAGATGTGACAAATTTTCAGTTAGCTGAGTGTCCCTGTAAAACTATTACGTGGTTTAGCTGAAGTAATCTCTATTAAAGTAGGGCAGGATGGAGTACCCAAGAAGGAAGGTGAAGTAGAGGGCAGAGGCTTGATGTAGGTCAGTGGTGGATACAGCGAGTTTTCAGTTGTGGAACCTCATAATGTTTTGGGTTCAAGGTCTCTCTTCTGGGGAAAGTAGCCTCTTGTCAATTAAATGAGTGTTTGACATGATTTTTAGAGAGCTCTGTGTGCTTCTTGCTGTGCCTGCATGAGGTGAGAGGGAAGAGTATGTACCATATTGCTTAGTGTTCTCGCACAGCCTGTCCTTCCCCTTCCTGTCCTTGGAGCACGTACCTCCAGCCCCGGCTGCTGTGCATCGGGGTCTTGAGAGAACTCCCTCACAGTGTGCTGGTTTCTGTCTTTCCCAAGGACTTTCTGTGATTTCCCAAGTATGCTGGGAATCTCTTCATAAACTGCCAGTGACTCTAAAATGGCTTAATAAGATTTATTTTAATTTTTTTAATTGAAAATAATAGCAGGTATCTCACTAGCTCTTGAAATCCTAAAACCATAGACTGAGATGTAACTTCCCAGCAGCGGATCCAAATTCCAGCTGCTGATGGGCAGCCCACCCCCCAGCCTTTCACCTTATTTTCCTGTTTTGTGTGTGCTGATGCCATTTCTCACAGCTCGACCTGCTGTCTGAGCTTCACGTTCTGAAATTCTTAACGCGTGCTCATCAGGTACTGCCTTTTGGCTTGCTGGAGTTGCCTTCTTGCTTCCCAGCCAAGTACTGCAGTAAATAAGGACCAGGGGGGTAAGGAAGAAAAACATGTTTTCTAACTATTCAGTACTTCTTAAGTGTTAGCATATGGGCAACTTGAAATGTTTGTGAGCCACTCTAAGGTATTTAGGATTTCAGTGTGTTACAAAATAAGTGCTTTTTTTAACCTCCACGTGCTTATGTATTACTACTGAGAGTCAAGGGCATGGGTATCTTTTGAATTTCTTCTTAGAGACTGAAGACACATGAGTACATTGATTATACAATTGCTGTATAAAGTTAAGTAAAAAAAATTCCAGGCTTCTTGGCAGGACACAGGGTTCAGTGGTGTTTTTTTACTGGTATTTCTTGTGGAGTACTTTGCTGCTCCATCTGCGACAACTGGCTTTGTGTGATGTGGGTGCAGGTTTTCCAGTTAGTGATCACTTCCTCATTCTGACTGAAACTTTGTCTTCTGATTTGCATTTTACTTCTTGAGGTGCTTCAAGTACAAACTGTAAAAGGTGCCTGTCATGTAGCCAGTACACTTACTTCCAGCACAGTCTGGAATATCTGCTCCTAATTTCAGGTTTTAGAGGAGTTCTGCATGCCTTCAGGTTGTCAACTTTTTCCAATTGTCCAACTTTTTCTAGTTAGTCCTGCAAAAGCTAACTCTTAACATGTATGTTCATCTTTTGTCTTTTATCAGATTTGCAGTACCACTGCTGCTCCTGTGTTCACTCTTATAGTCTGCTATGGATTCAAATGTGGTTGTGTGGTTTTTTTTCTGTTGTTCTTTTTAACAATATCAGTTTTACTGTGTGGTCCTTCTAGTCCTTTTGAGATGTCCACAGCTTGGTGGTCTCTGCTGTTTTAAACAAAGTCACTGGCTGTTTCACTGCCATAGACATTGGAATAGATCCCTTGTTATTGCAAGGTATCTAATTACCACGGCTTCAAAGCAAGCACATGTCAGGCTGCTTGAAAGGAAGTGCTTGTTTCCAGCTGGATCGCTCTTTGTGCCAAGCTTTATGCTGCTCAGCCATCATAATATAAAGTATTGTCCAAATCTTGCTTTCAGGATTGTTCCCCTTTTCCCTGAAATTTAGGGAGCTGGAGTGTGAGAGGTGGGCTTCCTCTCTGCCATCCGTTATCGCCTAAGTGGTCTTCGAGTATATGAACTCTTAGGTCAATTAAACTGAATTATTATATATGCATGCAGGGTTGGTTTTTGTTTTCGTTTGGGGCTTGTTTTTAGGTTCTGCAGCTTTCTGCACCCCTTTTCCTCTCACCTGTTCTCTGATGGAGATGCTTTCTGGAGAGATTGTGCTAGGAAGGAGTACAGTTGCTTTTGTGTCTCCAGGCTTACAAACCCCTGAAGGCTGTGTGCCTGAAACTGAAGGAAGCTAGGTTTCAGTGACAAATTAACGTGGATGCACTTTTGGGAGTATGTGGCTGTTTCTTCATTGGGAAGATGCTGAATAGGGCTTTTTCATAGTACCATGCATAACTTTGTACAGCCAAAGAGCGTATTGTGCCAGGAGTGGGAGCACAACAACAGTGTTCAGTCTTGGGGAACATTATTTATCAAAAAATATTGTCTTATGCTGTTGAAACAGGAGCACATTGTACACTTTATGCTAGTGTGCTGGTTTTAAAGTTAATGCTATACAGCTCTGAAGGAGATCCAGCTTTCCTGGGGGTGAGGATGTGCTTGTGGGCAAACACACAGTGTAGGAGGGCTTGGGTGGCAGCAGCTCATGCCTTCAGCCAGCATTTCTTTGTGCCCTTTGTACCAAGCCTATTAGCATCCTGTGCCTTTCCTGTAAATAAGGCTGAAGATGCCTGCCCAGAGTAAGAAGCCCAGCCATGCAGTCTTCTTGCTGTTGCTGCTGCTGTTTTGTAATGGTGCTGGTTCCTAAGCTGTGTTGGCAGGTATGGGTCTTGGGTGGTCTCTCAAGCCTCCATAGGGGGCTGCAGCCCTGCTGGGAAGGGCTATGTGCCTGCCAGGCCCTAATCCCTAAAGAACCGCTTTGGATGGGGAGTAGTAGCCATACCTTGGTTTCTGCAGCACCATGAAGCAAAGTGTTCGCTTGCCTGCTGTGCAGTCATGTCTGGCTCCCAACAAAGTGCCACACATCGTATCTGACACCAGCCCACCAGGATACCCCACTTCTGCATGAGGGATGTTAGCTCTGGTGTGTAATTACCCACCACTGCGAAGTGCCATGTCTGAGAAGCATTGCTGTCTCTGAAGAGCATTGAAAGCCACAGCAGTCCCTTGGAGTGGTTGTGTTTACTTCTGGTGTGATGGGCTTTTTCTGAGCAGAAATAATTTCTCCTAGGATGGGGGGTAGCCGATGCATGTAGCTGCTGAAATTGCCCAGCATTTTAATTTCCCTTCCCAAGGGATTCAGAGTAAGCATGTAGGAGGTAAAGCTCAGTTATATCAGAGTTTTAAAACCATAGTGGAGTTAAGGATAGATACATGTGCAGAGGGGGCTTTTATTGCAAAGTCCTCTACCTGTATCTCTGTTTCCAGTGGATAAAGGATGGTGCAGAAAAGGCCAAGGAGACAAGTTTATATGAAGCCTGATGTAGTGTCAGAGGTAACATGCTGCAGGACAAGCAATCCTCCATCTCTCATCTCCTTCAGTGGAGAGCTGCACACTGGCCCCCAGCCCATGAGGTAGTGTTTGTGGTATTGCTAGAAACAAAATGTAGGTGCTTTACTGAGATTTGATGGAAAGAGGGGATGTGTCTCTTGGCCAGACCGTGAAGAAGGGTTTCTCCCTTCTCATCTCAGTGAATGTTCACCATAAATTGGCCTGATCCAAACGAAAGCTTAATGTGGCCACTCAGCATTAATTTAGTGGTAAAATGATTAACAGAAACTTACCTGGTGCCTTCCAAATTCTTCTTTCAAAACAATTTAAGGAGGTAGGGCAGGCCAGAAGGGTGTAGAATAGAGCCATAAAGAGAGCGTCACGCATGTGAGCTTGAGGTCTCAGACCAAACTAAACCTGTTTTCAAGCAGACTGAGCCTCTTTGGACACTGTCATGCTGGTTCCTGCTCCCCAGCTTGCTCACTGGGCTGTTTTGGGTAGCGTGCTAGGAATTCACCTGCTCAGGGTCACCATACCCCCCCATCACTTTCCCATGCCAAGCATTGAGTTTGCATGGTGGGGAGCTTGGTCTTGCCTCTGTGCACCTGAGCATGTAGACGCTGCTTTGCTCAGGTAGCAAGTGGGATGTTGACCTCAGTGTAGAGTTATCTGCAAACTGTCGTGGCCTTCTTGCCCTATCCTGTCTCCTCTGGCTTATATGTTTTGGTGTTCTTGGAAAGAAATTCAATTACACAACTCTTGGTGTACTGGCTAGATGGGTGAGTAGTTGGTGTGTATCTTTGGCTTTTCCTTCCCTTCTATTTCCCCTCTATATTGCTAGCTCTAACAGGTTAAAAAAACCCCAACAATCCAAAACAAAGAAAACCCAACCAACTAGCAGTGTTGCACACAGAAAATAAGCGTGTCTTGCTGCATTCCTTGACCTTCCATTTTATTAATTATGCTGCTGTTTTCTAAGGACTTGGACTCCTTAGCAGTGTGCTTGGACCGAAGTTGTGTTTTTCAAAGAAAACCACTTGAGAGCATCCACATGCACCTGTATATATGGGTTATCATAGGACCACAGAACAGTTTGGGTTGGAAAGGGCCCTAAAGCTCATCCTGTTCCAATGCCCCTGCCATGGGCAGGGACACCTTCCGCTAGACCAGGTTGCTCAAGGCCCCATCCAGCCTGGCCTTGAACACTGCCAGGGATGGGACAGCCACAGCTTCTCTGTGCAACACTTTGTGTCTTCTTTTATACACTATTGCAAGAAGATTGCTATTAGAAGATGAGGTCAGTTGTATTTTTCTGATGTGGTAAAAAAGAGGTTGATAGAACTTCCTTCCTCACAGGGTCTTGGGAACATTCTCCAGTTTTTGGTAGTAAAGAAGTAAGTCTTTGATTTTGTACCAGCCATAAGAGAAAAATAAAGCTATGGCAGACAGATGTCATAACTCCTAGAACAGTAAATGGTTCTGTCATTTTAACCATTTATCTGAAGAATATTTAATTTTGTAGCTCCTCAAGGAAAGTGTGACTTCCAAGTGAAGAATGAGAGGTGGTCTTTCTGAAATTACATGTTACGAAAAAAATAGATGCTTGCTGCTTAGAGGATTTGAGCTAAAAAAAGGAACTTTCCCATCCCTCTGTAAAAATCGCCTCTTGTAATCTGCTTAAAGGCTGTCTCCAAAACCTCTTTGTTCTGTTTTACATGAGCAGAAAAATGTGTAAAAGTAGAAGTCGGCGTTACTTGGAGACTGTTGCAATATTCTGAGGGTTATTTTTAAGTTAAAAGTATTTTGCAGACTTGTGTCCATTCCCCCCTGTTTGGGGTTTTTTTTGTTTGTTTGTTTATTTGTTTTTGGGGTGGTTTTTTTTTTTTTTTTAACTGAGGCAGTGCTTGAAAAACAGTAGTAAATACTCCATATACAGTATCACTGGAAACATGTCAAGTACTTTGGAGCAGCAGCTCATACTACTGATTAGCAAAGAGCTTGCGTTTGAAAGCTCGCATTCTGTAGTTGGATCTATGGAAGTTTTTCCTGCTTGCAGAGGGTCTGCTGAAGGCAGAGGCTTTGCAGGGCTGCGAGACTAGACCCATGGGGGCAGGAGACTTACCCATCGCAGGCATGCAGGAGAAGAGGCGTCATGTTGTCCAGTAGGCAGTCTTTGCGTGTGGGTTGGTTTTTTTTAAGTAGTTAGCTTGCTTATGTAACTTAGTTATGTACCACTTGAGATAGGGTGAGTATTTAAGCATTTACCCCCTGCGGTATGTAGCATGGATGTAATTTCCTATAAATAGTTGAACTACTTCAGCAATCCTAGAAAAAGAACTATACCTGCGTAGCAGAAAGTCTGAAGAATTTCTGAAGTCTCTTCAAACAGCATGTTCTTTTTCTGTAGCTGTGAGAAAGTATAACAGGATGTCTTTTGCCTTTGGAAGAAGACATTTATAGAACAGACTTGTGCTTCCTAATCTTAGTAGGATACTGCACCACTCCTTTTCTCTTTTACAAATATATGAAGCGATCAGCTCTATTCTGGGACAGAAGCAGTGAGGTAATAACTGAGAAACAAGAAGGTCCTTTTTTGCAACTTGCAGAGTCAAAAGTTCTGGGCTGAAAGAAGCTTTACCTGGAAAAAGAGAAGGTTATAGATACCTGAAGAGTAAATGGTAGAAGAAAGAGCAACTAGGTTATCACTGGTAAAGTCATTATGGAACAGTATCTGGCTGCAGGTTGACCTTGTTAGCTATGATCATGGCAGATCTACTTAGCTGGTCTCACCTGGCTGGGAAGCACAGCAGCCTGTCTTTGGGGTCTTACTGAATCACAGGTTCATGTGCACCTAGCATAGCTCCCTGTTCCTGGGGGGGGGGCGGGTCAGAGCTTTTCATTGGGTGCTTTGGAGATCAGGCAGGGGGTTGACCTCTTGAGGTGTTCTGTTTTGTCTTGCTGGTTGTCTTTGTACTTCACTCTGTAGGCATTGTGCTTTGGGACAGTCTCTGTACCTGCTATTCAAGGGGATGCTTCAGTTCTGACTGAAGCTTTGGAGTGAAGCCTTAACTGAACCCCAAATTAAATGGTGGGAGAGCTAGTAAGCACTGAAAAAGAGTCACACTTGCGTATTTAATGATTTTATTATACTAGTGCTGAGCAGCCACAGGTGGACTTGGGATATGTCACCTGATGCAGTACACAAATGCCTAAAAGATAGGGTGGAAACTTAAAATATAGGGAGGGGGTGTTGATTCATTCATCTGGAAAGAGTAGAATGCATCTAGCAAAGCACTACAAGATAGGATTTGGATGGGAGGGAGCAATGATCTAATACGTTACACTTAGCTCTAAACTGAGACATTCTTGAATTGAGGATTTTGGCTGTACCATGCCATTCATTACTTAATGGGTTTGTAAAGAAGATTATCATTGGTTTTGTGGTTGCAGAAATGCAAACTAAACCGAAGGTTAATGTAATCAGTCTGGCATGCTTCTGCCTCGCAAGGCTGTATGTACAACCCGAAAATGAGGGTGCAGAGTTAGCTGCACTTTCTTTGTAACAGCTCTTCCACATATCAGTATAACTTCCCTTAGAGTGCTTCATCTGAGTAGTGATGGGAGTAGTGATTAACTGTGCTTAGTGGTGAAGACAGTCCAGCTTTGAATAATGTATGGAGCTTCACAGCTGAGGACTTCCTGAGCCTGAAATAAAAGTGCTTGGAATCTAAAGCATTTTGTCCAGCACACAGGAAAATAGTGTTCTTAAGTCTGGGATTTTGAACAGCAAAATACAGAGGCCTGGAGAGAAGTTAGTTCAGTCTTAAAATTCTATGTTCTTAAGAATAATCCAGCTAATCTGTCACCAGTGTGGTTTTTTTTCAGTCAAAGTAATAGTACAAGAGAGTTTCCTCATGTCTCCCTGTGTTCTCCAGACCAGAGAGCACCTAGGCAAGCATGCTGCAGGGCAAACCATGTCCTGTATCTTGCCTGAAAGAGGAGGTAACATGTTTCATTACACTGGCTGTGGGCAGCATGAGGGAGATTTTTGCACTTGCAAGCCAGCTGCTGTCTGGTGGTGCAGGCTCTGAGTAGAGGATGGTGGTACCTTGCACTGCTGGTCCTCATCACTTCCGCCTATATCCAGAGCTCCTAAACTTGTACTCTGCTGTATCTGCCAGCTTTGGTTACATGGTGAAAATAGGTGTTATACGTGCCTGCAGAGTACTGTTTGCAAGTGCCTGTTTTGTAATAACAGTGGAAGGGTGCTTGACTGCAGGAGTGGGCTGAGGCATCTTTCCTTGCATCCTCTGTGCACTGAAATCTTTTGCACGCTTCCCCTGGGGTCTTTGGGTACTTCACTGCCTGAAGGCTGCCAGTGATGTATACGCAGGGAGTGAAAAGCCAAGATACTCAGAAAATGCTACTTTTTAGAAAAGTCAGTTCTTAACCATAGAATCGCAGAATGGTTTTGGTTGGAAGGGACCTCAAAGATCTGTAGTTCCACCTTCACTGGACACCTTGCACTAGACCGGGTTGCTCAAAACCCTGTCTAATCTGGCCTTGAACGCTTCCAGGGATGGGGCATCCAGCCTGTTCCAGTGCCTCACCACCCTCACAGTAAAGGATTTTTTCCCTGTATTTAACCTGAATCTTCCCTCTGTCAGTTTAAAGCCATTCCCCCGTGTCCTGTCACTACATGTCCATGTAAAAAGTCACTCTCCAGATTTTTTGGGGTTCCAGGGCAGCCAGAAATCCAATTAAGGCAGACTGAAAAGTGAGGAAATGTGGTCTTGCTGATGGCAAGTATGCCATAATGCGCATTGCCCCACTTAAACAGTTTAGAAGATGAACCCTGGTTTTCAGGGTGGAATGAGGTTTTATTTGAATGTCCTGAATGTCTTTACTGCTTCTGCTGATTATTTCATGAAGTGGGCTTCTCTATGCCACACCTCCCAACCAAACAGCCCCTATGCATGGGCTTCTGTGAAGGCTGGAGGAGAAAACTAGCTTCCTATTCAGTTCGTTACTGCATCTTGCTAATTTCCCACTGAAATGAAAATAAATGATTATTTTTTAACCTTATGAAAAGGCTTTCAGTACTGAGTTGTTCATAACTGAATGTGTAATATAACAAAACAGGCCAAATTTCTTTCTTACTCTCTCAAGGGGCTGAAGTTTCTTTAAAATGTAAGGAAGATTTCCCTTGAAAACCTGTGTAGACTGACTCTCTCTAGCATGACACAACGGTGTTTTTGTGATGACGCTGTTTCAGTTCTGCTCCTGCATCCAGGAAATACGCTTAGGATTGAAATAGATTTGAATAAAATGTGCTTTTCTAGGAAGAAACACCAGATAAGGAGGATTAGGGCGTTCTGGCGACTTTAAACTTGTTCTTTCTGTGCTAAGTTCCTGGACTAAAGCTCAGTGGTAGTTTATTACAGTAAAACTTCTATCATCATCTGTGGTCATTTTGGCGAATTCTTTTAATTGATCTAAATGCCTTTCTGGCACAAGGAGATTCTGTGGAGTCTTCCTCTCAGCCTCACAAACTCAAGCAGCAGAGGTTTATGGGCATTTTTTATTAAAACCCCAACAAAACCCCAACTTGAATGCTTGGGCATACCTAGAAAAGTAATATTGGGTGTTAGCTTCTGCAGAAGTAACAGCACAGTCTAACAAACACCTGCAGAGGAGTGCAGAGGTGGTGGTGTGAGAGGAAGGTTCAGGAGTTTGGAAAATCATTGCTAGCAAGCATGGTCAAGGTAGGCAATACTTGCTGGTCCCAAAGAGGGCTCAGGAGGTAGAGAGCTGCCAAGCCCCTTGGCTCTGGGCACTGTCTGTGCTGGGGTTCGATGCCCTGGGATTATGGCTGGGAGGGAGGGAGGGAGCTGCGTGGGAAGGCTCTCAGAACCAGCAGCTCTGAAGAAGCTTCTGTGTCCCGCCTGCCTGGAGCCACAGATCCTGGGAGCCTCAGCAGTGGATCCCTACTGCTGACAAGGGCATAAATTCTGCTGTGCAGCTGCAGGCTCCCAGAAGAGCTTAATTCCGGAAATGCCATTCAGGAAATACCACATGGTATTGTGGAAACAGTAAAATTTCTATGCTTTTTATTTTTAATTTGGCCTGAAATAGTAAATCAGTTCATGAAATACCTTTATTTTATTTTTTTTGTCTATCAGCTGTTGTGTGACTTTCTCCCCACATTAACTTGACAGTTCTTATAGTGTGCCAGCATATAGCAGTGTTGACAAACTCTGTATGTCTTTGAGTCTTCCCTTCCACCTTCTGTGACATGATCTTTTTTTCACATCACAAGCAGTAGAACAAGAGATAATGGCCACAGGTGGCACCAGGGGAGCTTTAAACTGGACATTAGGAACAATTTCTTCACCCAAAGGGTGATCAGGCATTGGAACAGGTTGCCCGGGGAAGTGGTGGAATCACTGTCCCTGGATGTGTTCACAAACCGTGTAGTGAAGCCTTCAGTGACATGGTTTAGTGGTGGTCTTGGAAATCCTGGGGTAGAGGTTGGCTTGGTGATGTTAAAGGTCTTTTCCAACCTGGTTGATTCTATGATATCATAGTGCTTATAGAAACACCATAGTTATTTAAGTTGTAGCTGGATATTAACTTTTTCTTCATACTTCTGCACATACTGTAAATTGGAATCATCCAGCTGATGCAACAGTTCCACTGACACAGAATATGAGGTGTCAGTCCACCTAGCCTTGCCCTGGGACCAGCCACAGACTATCCTGGGATGGTTCCACAGGCAACTGGAGGCAGGCAGGGGTGAAGGGATGCGTGAGCACAGAGCTGGTGAGCTTTCAGGCTGTGCTGCCGTGTCAGGGAGTGAGGTGAGCTTGAATGGACACTGCTCCACCTATGGCATCTTGCCACATCTGGCTGATGCGTCTCACTACAGAAAACCTATTACAGTATAGTTTCATAAACACTGCTCTCTAGCAAAGCTGGTTTATGTTTTTCTGTTCTTAAATCCCTTTTCTCTCTGTTAACTGGACATTCTTTGCCAGTTACTCATGAAGATGGGCCACACCTTACACTTTCTGATTGAGACTCACTGAGCAAGAAGTACAAGCCCTGAATATGTGCAGCTCTTTCTAGTTTGCCTTGGGGTTGTTTTATTTCAGTAGCTTGTTTTTTGCCTTTGGAAAAGAGCCTTTGAACTTTGCTTCGGGAGGATTTGCAGCCTCTGCTACACCGTTGTGCACTGTGGTGGCTTTTTTTGGTTAAAGCTTTTGCAATGAAGGCAAGATCCTCCAGAAGAGCAGATGAAGCTGTGCTCCCTGGTATGCTGAATGTATGAACTGTGCTGAAGTGTGTATTGAAAAGCGCTAGGAAGCATCAGCATGGCTGAAATGGGCAGTAGTGAACAGAAGCAGGAAGCTGGCTTGCTTGCCCCCTAAGCTTACACTGTTTCCTTTTCCCCCTGGTTCTAAAAGATACTCCACCCAGCACTCTGCCTGGCTCCTGCAGCAGATATGATGGTGGAAATATGGAGTATGCATTCATATCTAATACAGAAGACAGATTGGTTAAATGGCAGGTAAATTAAATCATTTAATATTTGAGCATCTTCTAAAAGTGAAAGAAATAGCTTGCTTTTGAAGATGTTAGGTTGTTTTCAATTTCATTTAACTTCCAGTCTTTTTAAGAGATCAGCTAGAAGTGTGGATCACTGCAAAAGTCTGCATGTGTAATGGTTAAAACAAGCCAACCGAAAAGAAGAATGTCAGAAACCCCACAGTGTGATCTAGATTTGCACAACTTATTTTAGGTGTAGTCTCTAGCCATCACTGTCTGGGACCAGTGATGTGCCCAGTGGGGCAGCATCACCCCTGGTATGTCGTTCTGCAGTTAGTGTATCTGGCATCAGCTTATGCTACAGCCAGAAAGAGGCAGGAGTACTTGCTGCTTCCTTCCTTCCCATCTCTTGTCCTGGCACTGGGTGTTTGCGTGTGAGTGCAGTGAGCCAGTTGAGGGGAAACTGATCCTCTTAAATCTTTTTATTTATCTGTTTTTTATTGGATTAGCTTCCAGTCAATTGATTGCTTGCTCTGGTTCTCTGTGCAACCACGCGAGCCTGGTTTGCTGCACGAGCGCCAGCATCAACTCATGTGAGGAGGCTGCAGGATGGAGGCGTGATTTTAGGCTGTCCCTCCTGGTAGGGGCTTGAACTTAATCCTTACCGCCGCCTGCAGCAGTTACGTGCTTTGTCTGTGTGTCTATATACATGTGCGTGTATGCTCAGGCTTTGTATGGGCAATGTGCTCTTACTTGAGGGTATGTTCAGGATGCTTGTGATGAAGTGAGGTGCAAACAGTGAAGGCGCAGCAGGATGGAGAAAGCAGAAGAGGTATGGAGGCAAGAGTCCTGCACAGGGACACGCAGGAGGTGACACCTGGAGGAAAGGTCTTGAGAGAACTACCTTAGAGGTGAAGTTTAAGACCTGTAGAAATGAGGCAGTGCTGTCTCTCAGCACACCTTAGAGCCTTTCTAAAGCTTAATCCAAGTGATGACAGTTTTAACCAGCTCACATTTGGCTAAGGGTCGCTGCACTTAGCTGTCACCACTGGACAGACAGCTTCCAGCCCTCTGGAGGCCTTTCCCAGCACATGAAGGTCAAGAGTGAGCAAGAGCAAGTCACACCTGAATCTCATCTCCTAAGATGAGATAACTTTAGCAACAAAGGTGTAGCATTGTTTGGGGCTTAGTGTGTTTGTGCAAGGCTGCTGACGCAGCCTGCCACAGTGTCGTGGCCAAGCTAAGGAAGTAGGGATGGAGGTCGGACAACTGGCTTGACCATCAGGGGCATGGGGTGATGGTTAATGGCTTGAGGGCTTCTGGGTGGATGGCTGGTAGTAGCGTTGCTTAGGTGTTGGTAATGGTGTTGAACTGTGTCAGCCATTCATTACCAACCTTTATGAGCGGGCAGAACACGTCAGCAAGTTTGTTCATGACGCCAGACAGGGGGAGGAAGAGGAGGTTGATGTGCTGAAAGGCAGGGCTGACCAACAACCTGGAGCATAGGCTGACCAATCTTGCCTACTTCAGCAAAGGCAGGTGTGCCTGGGACACAATAACACTGTGCAACAGGATGGGCTGGGCTAGACAGCAGCCCTGTAGAAAATACCTGGGGGTCTAGGTCCCGATGGACAAGCTGAACATGGATCAGCCAAGGGTTTTTTTTTATAATTCTGTGGAATTTTATGCTGGAAGAAGATTTCCATCTTTAATGTGTTGTTGGGACCTTAGGAAGGGACTGGAGATGCTTGAGTGCTGGAGTGCTTGAGATGTTCATAATCTATGCAAACTGGATTATACGTGAATGTGTGGGTACTGAGGCAATGTGTGTGATCATGTGTACGTGCTCTGAGGAGGGCAGTGGATATGGAATGTGCAGGCTGCATGCTTTTTTCTTAACGAGTGGCTTACAGGAACATTCAGTGAAAGTCCTGTATTGGTGATTTCATTCAGGCAAATGTGGGGAGAAACATTTGGGGCTGTTTTCTTTTTGCTTTCTGAAGTGTCCTGTAAGCAAAGTGAGGGAAAGAGCTGGTGGCATCCTGTGTGTGAATATGAAATCTATCCTGCTAGATGAACAGTAGAGGTTGCTGACAGGCTGAGAGGAATATGTTTCAAAGAAGGAAGGAATTGCCTTTTTTCCCATTGCAGGAGAGTATAAATGCAACCATTGTACAGCAATGCTTTTTAGGTTACTCTGGAAATTAGGTTACTGTATTTAACACCTTCTAACACTTCTTTTAATGGAGTTCCTTGCAACCATTTTTGTCTTCCAGCTCCTTGCAAGTGTTCACTAATAGCACAGCGAGCAGAACTCTGCACGTTGATGAAAAACTACCAGCAAGCTCTTCACGATGCAGATGTCCTCTGCCGAAACAAACCCCACTGGCCTGCGGTACGGTGCCTGCATGTCATAAAAACCAAAATGAAAACTGCTTGTTCTTGAGGTTTCTGTCTGTGGTGGGGACAGTGCTGCTGAGGGTGTTGTTGGAAGAGCATCATGGCATTATCAGGACTGGAAATGTTTACTGAAAGCTAAGTTCTTCATAGGACAAGTCTGTGAGGTCCTTATCCTGTCTCCAGCTGGTGGGATTTCAGTGGTGATGTGGGCTTTTTTTGTTCTGGTGCCCATTAATCTGTTAGGGCTAGTTCTGCAGCTTGGCAGAAGAATTGGGTCTGGCAGTCCAGTGTGGCCCTGCAGGTCTGTGTGGGGTGGTGTGCCCCAGGCAGTGGGTGGCTTTGACAGCTGCTGGCCAATGTGTCTTTCTGAGGAGCACTTCAGACTGTATTTCAGGATTATTTTTTTCCCCCATTCAGTACTGAGGTCATCTGCAATTCTTGTGTGGATTGTGGTGATTCATGAAGAGGGTTGGGAATTGTTTTCATAACGAAAGGAAGGAGCACTGGTTTGTGAGCAGTCTGGAGCAAGCATCAGAAATGATGTTATGAGAAAGAAATGGAAGAAGCACGTGGTACTCATCCTAACTGCTGGTTGCCTGAGGCTAGACTGGGTGTCTGACAGCTCACCCCACCTAGGATTACATCTCCAGTCAGTCCCTCACCCATTAGTAGTAAAACTGCAGTACAGGTTTGACCAGATAAAGCCCATGGGTGCTACCTGGAGAGGGTAGCACAGGGAATTGGGGAGGGATTTTAGGCTGGTTGTGGCTGCCTTGCAAAGCCTAAGGAGGGGTTGTAAGAACCCTTCAGCACAGGGGGCTGCAGCTAGGTCTCTGCTGATGGGGTAAGCAGAACAGTGCGAGCTGAAGCATCTAATTTCTGACAAGTCAGGTACTTGTATCTGAAGGCTTTCTGTCCAGGATCATTTCTCATCAAGTCAGGCATCCATCTTGGGTGGCATTGGCTGGTTTTCTCTGCAGAGGGAAAAAGATGAACTATGCACATTTAGATGTTTTCTTGAAGTGTCTTCTCTGTTTTTCCTTGAATCCATGGAAATGTGATGCATGTCGGTTGTAGGCAAATAGAGATTTCATTAATCACATTGCTGAAGAATGCTGATTGCAAAGGAAATTTGTCATCATGACATAACCAGCAGTGTCACAGAGGCATTTCACTTGCATGTGTGAGAAATTCCATGTAAAGCGTGCTGATCCAGAATCCACGTTCTCCAGGAATCCCGGGCATCTGCTTTGTTTTCTATCTTGCATCATCTCATCCAGTGGCAGAGATTATTAGCTCAAACATGCGCTGTGTAGCTAAAAAAGGAAAGGCCATAAAATAAAACTCATCATGAGAGTAGCTGCTCAGACACCAGTTTCTTATCAATACCTTTTAGCTTATTAGTAACTGTAATGGCTCGATGAAATACTGGTGAAATTCTTGGGTCCACTGTAGTTATTACAGCAATAGATAAGTTAGTTTATTTTCAGTTGCTATGAAAATCAGGTCCTTGGAGTCTCTGAGGCAGGGAGAAATTTCCAGGTGTACTTTATGTGTCACATAGAAACAGATGCCCTCCTGCCTAGACCTTACCCTTCAATCCATGTGAAAATAGGAAAGGGAAGGTGGCAGCAGTATTCTCTGAAGTGTAGGGGCCTCTAGTTCCTGGCCTGAACTTCTGCTGTTGGATCTTTAGGTATTTTTAGGGATCTTTAGGTATTTTTAGGGATCTTTAGGTATTTTTAGGGATCTTTAGGTATTTTTAGATATCTTTAGGTATTTTTAGATATCTTTAGGTATTTTTAGATATCTTTAGGTCTTTGATTCCATGATTTTGTCTGTAGATAGCCCAGCTCAGTTCTCCCTTTTCCTTGGATAAGGAAATGGCTCTTGTAGCCCCAGAAGATGAGGCCAAACAGTGTTTGTAGCCTTCACAGTGCAGTGGAGTAATCTTGACAGGCAAGTCGGGCATGTTAGGACTTGTCTAAAAAGGTTTTACAGAAGCTTTCCAAGCATCAGTATAAGAAGGTCAGGGTTAGGCCTCACAGTTCCTCTCTTCTTACTGCAGTCAGGAGAAGAAAATGTGTCTCACCTTGAGAGGCTGACATGTACTGAGACTTCTTGTTCGTGTTACCAAATGACATACATTAATCAAACTGTCCTACCCAGTGCTTGGTATTTGCTTTTGGTACAAGCCTCCTTCTTCCTAACAGTAGAGAGGTAAAGATTTTAACAGACCTCATCTTGAGGGACTGTATTGAAGCTTGAGGGAGGTACCTGCTCAGGAAGGCTGTGTCATACGCCTCTATTCTTCCTACTAATTCCAGAAGATCTGGTATCTGCTTATGTCTTAGACTAATGAAATTGTACTTTCAGCACAGCCTAGAGATATACATGTGGATCAGAGGTGGACTTGCAGACCGCATTTCCGTCTAACAAGCAAGAGGCAAATGTTTAAATGCACACTTAGTTTGTTTTAATTGTCAAGGTAGTAGTTTTCATAGTTGCAGATTTTAATTGCAAATTGATATCCATCCGTGGGGATAAAGTAGGACATGTCCCCAGGCTGACTACCGTACCTGTTGGCCATGTGCTACTCTAGGATGTGGGAGAGGTAGGATGAACTGAAAGGTTTTGGGTTAAGCATTGGTAAGTTAGCAAAACTTCATAATGTAGTTGGTCTTCTCTAGCCAAATAAAATAGGTGAAAAATCGTTTCTGTCCTAGTGAGGAGAAGGGAGAGTGTCTTGGACATAAAATCTTTTGCTCCCTCAGCTCCCACCTTCAGCCTGCCTCATGCCACTGCCTTTCCCATGCAGCTTCCCTACGTAAGTTTGCCCTGGTATGTGAAACTGTTCCTTGGGGTATCAAGCCTGCTGGGATACTTAGTAGTCTTGGTCCCTGGGGAGGCAAATACCCCTCTTCATTCTGCATCAGGTCCCCCCAAGAGAAAGTTGTCTAAGGAGTGGTGTCTTTGGCAGGGTGTGATGCAGCAGTGGGTGCCTGTGGGATCGTCTTTCAGCAGAAGGAACTGACTCTCCTTCAGACACGTGTCAAAGAGATTGTTCCCAAAAAGCGTCTTATTCTTCAAGTGCAGAATAGCTGAACTTCCAAGTTTGTTTGCTGGCGTCTTGCTGCCACTTCAGAAGTGATCTCTAGATCTCTGTGTTTCCTTTGTGTGAACAGGGTCATTATGTGAAAGCAAAAGCTCTTTCTGGATTGGAAAGGACTGAGGAAGCATTGAAGGAGTTTCTCTATTGTGTTGCCTTAAATCCTGAATGGAGCTCAATGAAGAAAGAAGCCCAAAAGGTAAAAAATGTATATACTGGCCACTTCTTGGCCATCATGCTGCTCTTACTCCTGCAGCCAAGTAGAATTCATGTTATTTTAAGTGATAGTAAACAGCCAAAGGATAATTTGATTTGGTAGGCTCTCCAGTAAGCCTTATTAACACTGTTGTGCAAGGCGCCTCTTGGGTTTGGTTGATGCCTCAACCAGGGGGAATGTATATTTGTGAATTCCACTGCAAACCTGTAGGTTTGGCCACTGCCATTTGTAGATTACACTTGCAGTATGTCAGCCAGATTTGAGTACACCTGGATTTCATGGGCTTGAGTGTGAAGTGACAGAGGGTTTAGAAGGAGGAGCTGTGCTGCTCTGTCTTGGAAAAATCCTGCAGTCTCTGTAGCAGTTTGTCCCTTATGGGAAGTTAAACACACTTAGTGTTTATCAACCATCTTCTGGTTCTCTGTGACCACCCATACAGGCAGCCTTTTATAAAAAGAAATGAGGATTTGGCAAGATACTTGGTGGGGACTGGTAAGAAAGGAAACAGGCTCTACACAGCTTTTAGCTGAGGGATGGAGGATAAGAGGAGGTGGATGCAGGGCATGAGGACAGCTTAAACACATCTATCCTTAACTGATTTTGATAGGAGAGGATGGTCTGAAGACTCGTGGGGGCAGGGATCTGAGGGTCAAGGTGGAAATGCACAGAGGCAGGAGAAGGATGCAACAGTGTGCTGCCCTAGGTGCTCCTGGGGCAGAAGTCTTTGGGGAGGGAGGTGGGCACCAGAAGAGCATCTTGGGATGTGTCTGTGGTTGTAGTAGGGACAGTCAATCAGGGTTCCTGTGGGCACTGGGAAATGCGAGATGTCCTGGTTGTTGCAAGCTTCTTGGCTTCCAGAAGCTGTGAAGTTTGTGTATCTGTGTTCATGCACACATAAATATCTATGTCATAATTGTTACTCTTTTTTTCTTTTTTCCTCTCTCTAACTGACTAGATAATGTGTGAGATGTTTTTCCCAGCCTTTGAAAATGTGCATGATAGTCTAACAGCACCTTTCTCTAGTCGAACATCTTATACAAGATTGAAACCTGCATTTCTGAGTAGCATTAACACACAGTCAGCTGTGGAAGATAGCTCTGTTGCTGGGTCCTCAAAGGTAAAGTAAGATGTGTTCAACATAAAAATACCAATAGTAACACAAGGTTCTGTCTATGTGTGACATTGTCTGCAGTCACGTAGGCATGTACTTTCATGGTCAGCCTGTTTTCTCCGTTGCTGTTGGATCTCTTGTTGGGATGTACTTCCTTGGAAGAATAAGAGAATTAAATTCTTGCTTCAGAAAACATGTGATGCCTTCATGTGGGGTCAGTTATACTTGTGGGAGTTTCTTTTCCACGTTCGGATTTTAGTATGACAAGAACATGATTTCCAGAGGCAGGAGCTGTAGGAGGAAAAGTGGCCCTATTTTATGCAAATAGGGATTGGCTGACTTTGATATGGACCTTTCTCCCTTGCTCATTGTAGGGCCGTTGACCTATTGGTGATGTATACAGCTAAAAAAGAACCGAACAAAAACAACCAAAGCAAAATTGTGTAATGCTGTATATAACTGTTCTTAATTTTTTTAGGATACTGTGTTCAGGCTAACAAAAACCCCGTCCCAAGAATCTGATGTATTTAGAAGCACTGATTCTCCTGTGTCCCATCATGTTCTGGATCTCTATTTTGAAGACAACAAGAAGTCTTTGGGAGTTATTCTCTCCAGTTTGCCTGGGGTTGGCTTAAAAAGAAAGCTGTCCAGTGATATGAGGGACTTGCAAAGCTTGGATGTCCCCAATAAGATTCCTAAAAAAGGTTTGTGTCGTGGCTTAGAAAAGGGATTTCTCTTGCACATACTAAAAAATGGTAAACTTCCTGCTCCCTTTTTGTTGGTGAAACATTCTCTACAGGGTTTGGAAAAATATTTTGTTGTCTAGTGTGTCTGCTTCTGCTGTAACAGCCTATTTACCTTATTCCAGAGCAGTTTTAATTCGTTAAATGAGCACTGCATTTTATTTTCTTAAACAGTCCCTTTCCTGTGTGTAATCTACTAACAGTTTAGTCTTTGTGTTGCTGGTGCCATTTCCATTTTCTGGGTCTCAGAGGTATAGCTGAACCTTATTGTCCTTCTATATGAAGGAAAGATGCAGTAAGCCTGGAAACTAATCTTTAGCTGGCATCAGAAACAGTCACATGCAACTTTACATGAAATTCTCCAAGCCAACAAAGGAGCTTTTTAAAGGGTAAAAGCACCCAGGTTTTCTGTCACTTGATAGCTGTCCTTACAATTGATATGCTTCTCAAGCTTCTAACAAAGACCTCCAGAGTGGTTTTAGTACTCAGGATAAAAATGCTGAGGGCAGTACATTGCACTGAGTAGTGAAATAATTGGTAAAGGGGAGTTTGAAAATGCTGCTAATTGAAATAGTTTGAAAATGCTCAGGGTTTTTTTCTGCTTAAAGGAAAAAATAAAACCAACCCACACCTTGATAAAACTGACTTCTGCCTGGCAATATAAAAAGTCTTCAAGTGCTTCTGTCTGTCTGCCACCTCTGCAAATGATCAATGTATGGCCAGTTTCTGATCACGTTGCTGTGAAGGGAAAAACCCTATCTGTGAACTGCAGACTCAGTAAATAGATTGTGAAATCTGACCTGCTTGTATCTTCACAGCAAAGGGCAGAGATCGTGTTTTACCCCTATAACCATTAATTTCTGGTCTGTGCTAGATCCTAATGCCATGTCACTATTTGCAGAATTAACACAGTTAGGTTCTTGCTATTACTAAATGCTGACATGTGAGATGTAGGTTAAAGATAACACTGTTTTTGATTTGTAGGCCACACACCACCAGTACCCTCTCCCTATCCCATCTGTGCTTGAGATAAACCAGATGCTGAGCATAAGTTATACTTTAACAAAACATCCTAGTGTTTCAGCTTAACATAAAAAGCTGAGCTTTTTTAATGGTGAATAATACATTTAATAAAAAGGACATAGAGGCTGCATTCAGGGCTCTGTTGCAACTCATCTCTGAGCAACAAAGATGTGGATTGTAAAAGAAGATGCAGAATCTGCTTGTATAAATGTAACAGAAGCTCAGGCCGATAGCTCTTGCACTTAAATGCTGCTGCTGCAGTTTGAAGCCCATACACTTTAAGCATGTTAACTATAGGGATATATGTACCTCCCCCAAAAACCGGGGTCGGCAGAATTTTAAGTGACCTGTTTTGCCTCCAGGTTTTCAAAGTACTGAGCTAGTGAAGTCAGTATTAGCTAATGCAACTTAGTAGTCCTTAAACTTTAAGCTGTGTGAAACTTGGGAGTTGCACAGCAGCCTGGTCTAGAAGAATTTAAGCTTTTTTTTTTATGCTTGTAAGAAAAATTACCCATGCTGAGAAATCTATAATAAACAGTGATGAAATGGTTTGACTGTGTGTAAACAAATTAAATTCTGGACTTAATGTACTTTAAAACATCTGGCCTGGCTGATGTGGGAGTGGTGATAGTGGTGGGAAAGCAATAGCAGAGTGCTTGAAAAAATAGACTTTAAAAAAAGCACCAACAAAAAAACTTTGGAGAGGCAAATCATGAGTATTCAGCCTAAAGTGCTTTCTCTGGCCATAAACATCATTCTCTGCTCTCCAGAAGATTTCCTGCCAGAAACTCTGAAACTTGGATGGAAAATGTGTTTGTTTTGAACAAAACTTCAAAAAAAAGAAAAAGAGAGAAATTGGATTCTTTATGGAAAACCAACTTAAACAGCATCTGAATTTGCAGTAATACTTAAATATTGACTATAATTGTTGTCTTTACTTAGATGCAGATGTTTTACCTGAAAACACCACCATCGCTTTGAATGAAGTACCAACAACTCTGGTGGATGCATCGGACTTTGAGTGTTCTCTCTGCATGAGGTAAAACTGCATTGACCTGGGATTAAGCCTTTGTAGCTTCTGAAAAGTTTTCATGGTGTCAGAAGGGAAACTGGCTAGAGAATGTCTAAATCATTACTCTCTTCCTTTTTGCTGAACCTTTTCATCTGGTGAGTCTTTAAACTGTGGTTTTGTCCACTGTTTGCCACTTCTAAAAATGAAAACCATTTTTATATCCTTAGATAAAACTCAACCTGTGCATTATGTAAAAGCTGGACTGTAAGAAGTGGCTAAGTCTAGTCACTCCTTTCTAGTTTGGGAATCTGCATTGTCTGTGTTGGCAGCTTAGCTTTTCTGTTCCATGTTTTCATGTTCAGGTTGTTCTATGAGCCTGTTACCACTCCCTGTGGACACACTTTTTGCCTCAAATGCCTTGAGCGTTGCCTTGACCATAATCCGCATTGCCCACTCTGCAAAGAAAAGCTGTCAGAAGTAAGTATGTCCTTGCCCCAATCAACAAAGAATGCACAAAGCTGTGGTCTTCTTCAAGCATTTATGGGGGGATTTTGTGTGCTCTACTTGCAAGCTGCATCTGAAGAAGTGTGTCCAGCAGGTGGAGGGAGGTGATTTTCCCTCTCTGTTCTGGTGAGACCCCACCTGGAGTACTGCATTCAGCTCTGGGGTCTGCAGCAGGAAAGACACGAACCTGTTGGAGCAGGTCCAGTTGGAGGGACATGAAAATTATCTGAGAGCTGGTGTATCTCTTTCCTGTAAGGACAGGCTGAGAGAGTTGGTGGTGTTCAGCATGGAGAAGAGAAAGCTTTAGGAAGACCTTATTGCAGCCTTTCCGTACTTAAAGGGACACAGTAAGAAAGATGGGACAGACATTTTAGCAGAGCCTGTTGTGATAGCACGCAGGGTAATGGGTTTAAAATAAACAAAGGTAAATTTAGAGTAGATACAAAGAAGAAACTTTCTACAATCAGGGTGATTGAAAACTGGAACAGGTTGCCCAGAGAGGTGGTAAATGCACCATTCCTGGAGACATTCAAGATCAGGTTGGATGGAGCTTTGAGCAACTTGATCTAGTTGAAGATGCTTTTGCGTATTGCAGGAGGTGTTGGACTAGAGGACCTTTAAAGGTCCCCTCCAGCCTGAACTATTCTATGTTTCTGTGAAACCAGAACAACACAGTAGTATCACAGCATAAAGCTGTGCACAGACTTCATTTGCTTCAGAATATATTTTGTCATTCCTCGGAAGACAAGTGAGGTTTGCTGGCGCTTAAAAGAATAGAGAGACTTCCAGTATCGTGACAGTCTTATGCCTGGGAGTTCCAGCTGTAGCCTTGTTCAGGAGTGCAGTTACGATGAAACTTTGAGTGAAGTTTATCCTGAAGTGTAAGGCTTCAAAGGAGGAGGAATTAGTACAATCCTGACTAATGTGCTGTTTCGCCTTAAGAAGGTGGTAGGTTGAGAAGAAGAGGTGTTACTTGCTGTCATATCAGACTTAAGAGTTGATTGTTCTTTGCAGTTTCTGGCAAGCAGAACTTACAAGAAGACCATCCTTACAGAAGAGCTGATCGTCCGTTATTTGCCAGAGGAATTATCTGAAAGGAAGAAAGTTTATGAGGAAGAAATGAAGGAGTTGTCAAAGTAGGTGCTCTTTTTAGTACTGGCAGCTGTTAGAAAATTTATTTCTGAATCTAAATTACTGCTTCATTTGCTTATGAAAATGCACAGAATGAATGAATTTGTAAATGAACCTGCCAGATGTTTAATATTTTCAGCATGCTTGCTGAAGATAACCTTGTAACAATATGCTTGAATGGTAGAGAGGCACAACAGTAGTCTTAAAATATAATTGCTTTTTTCTCTGAAACAGCATAAACGCTTATACAGTTATAATGAGGGTTTTCTGGGGGTAGAATTCAGGTTATAAATGGGTTGTACTTTAGGTCAGGAGAAGTTCAAGGATCCAGTTTCATCAGTGATTTGTGACTATTACTAGAAACAAAAACCATACAAGTAAGCTTGAAAAAAAAAAACTGGATTAGTGGGCTTCTTCAAAATTAAAAGGGCTTTAACTGAGCTTGGGGATTCTCTACCATCTTGTTTTGAACATAGCTAGTTGTTAGGTACTACATTACTGCAAAAGGCTATCAGCAAAATCTTGCCTTGTGTATTTAAGCCAGATGTAACGGTATGTACATATTTGAGAAATCATCTATAATTTCCTGATCTTTCCTATATGAAAGTAGATTAGAGGGGTTGTTTCCTTAATACATTAAACAGAAAGAGTCCTGAAATATGCTTGTCTTGTAAAAAAGACAAACGTTGACCAGATACACGTTTATGAGTGATGAATCTAAGGAAACCACTGGAATCTCTGTTCCATCAAGGGTTTATGCTGAATAGGGCAGTACTCAGAAAATAGCTGAACTTTTTTTATTTATTTATTTTTTAACAATTATCTTACAGTTTGAATAAAGATGTTCCCATCTTCGTGTGCACCATGGCCTTCCCTACCATCCCTTGCCCACTCCATGTCTTTGAACCTCGTTACCGGCTAATGATAAGAAGATGCATGGAAACTGGTACCAAGCAATTTGGCATGTGCTTAGCTGATGAATTAAAAGGGTAAGGAGATGAGCAGAGGACATCCTATTGTTGCAGAGGCTGTTGTAACGCTCATGGAGTACTACAGCACAGTATACTTGTCTCCCCAAACCACTATGGTTCCTTCCAGTCCTAATACAAAGCTTGCTGGCCTTTTAGTTTTGTATCTTAAACATTCCTTTTGACACAAAGATGTATTTTTTATTGCTCCTCTGTTGGATAGCAAGAACACAACTCATCCTGCTACTAAAGACTCCAAAAATAGCACTTAATTGTCTGTGTGGTTGGAAAGCTTTTTATCTTATTTATTCTAGTGAAAGCTGACTGTCTGGATAAAGTGGCTTCTCTGTCTACTCGGTTTTAAAAACCAAAAATAATATATATATAAAAAAGAAAAAAAAAGACACCACCACAACCCAAAAAAAAGACACCCTCCCCCCCTCAAAAAAAAGCCAAACCACAAAACCAAACCAACCCAAAACCAAGCAAACAAAAAAGCCCCAACCAGCCAAACCTGCCATAGGTTTTCTGAATGAGACAAAGTATACCCTTGGCTGAGAAGTCTGTTTTGCTGCTGAATGTTGAATTTTGATGTTTGTCTTTGCTGTGTTGCAATGTCTAAGCAGTGAGTGGGTTACACTGTCATTCTGTATGATCTTACCTTTAATTATTTTTTGTCCATTCTGACACTGACGTATTTCTAACTCCCCATGCAGAGACTGAGTAGATGGCCATTAAAGGTCCCTTCCAACCTAGACTGTTCTGTGATTCTGTGAATTCTCTGGATTTTAAGTCCCAGAATCATAGGATCAGAATGATCCTATGGTTGGTTTGGGTTGATCCTAGATGAGTGCTTGATCCTAGAATGGTTTGGGTTGGAAGGGGCCTTAAAAATTAGGGTTTTTTGGGTCAAGGAGATAAGGAGATGCTCATGGGGAAGAGAAGAGGTGGTCTTAAGAGAGATGCAATAGATAGTTGCTGACATCAGAAGATATGTTGGCATGATGCAGAGTGTACAATGGATGATGAGCATGGGAATTTTTAAGAACACGTTAGGTGTCCTCAGGAGCTGCATTTTTGTAGTTGATCATCAGTGGAGCTGAGAGAAGGGCAGTCATAATGGGGACTGGCCATTATGTGGCAGTAAGAATACAGGAGGTGCTACAGCTTCCAGTCAGCTCTGGCAGTACTTCATGCCAGTTGGTGTGATGTCAGTGCTGCACTCAGTGGAGTTCAGGCTCCAACAGCAGTGATGCTCCATAGTCCCTTCCAGGACTGTAACCAGTTTTCTGGAAGCAAATGATGTACGAGTAACAACAAAATGACCCTAGGACATCAGTAATAACTCCCTTTACGTCTGTGAAAGCCTGTGGAAGAGCCAGACATCCTTAGAGTCAGGTCCAAAACAGAGGGCCAAGGGGTTACAATGCCAAAACCACAAGAATCTGGCTTATTAGATAGTGTCATAAAGAGTATTTTAAAATGCAGCCGCTACAGTTGGATTTTTATATTTTGTCTGGTTTGAGTTACCAAAATAATTAAACTTTTTAAGCGTGGTAACTTAAATCAAACTCTGAAGCACAGGAAGTCGTCATCTGGAGACACCTGGCAGGCGGCTGTAGTTTCTTACACAAGTAAAGATGGTATTCTGTTTGTTCAAAATTGCGAAATCAACTGGGGATGCAGGAGGTGGGGAAACTTGTTTTGCCTCATCTACCGAGACATGGGTACATACTTCCCTTGAAAAACACAGTGACAGGACATGGTCAGTTCAGTACCTTTCTCTGTTTTACTTCTCCAGTTTAACTTAAAACTGGGAGAAGAAAATTAACTTTTAATGTGTCAGTTTATTTTATGCCCATCTCCAGGTGCTTTCTTGTCTCTCTTTGATTAAAGTCGCTTTCTATCCCAAAGTAACTTCTCAAAGAAAGACAGAAACTTAGTTCTAGATTAACTACTAAAATCATTAATGTAAAACAATTGTCATGTAGCTTTTTAAATAGTATTTAGTCTAATACTGCTATAATAAATTAGCTTTTTGCAATCCCACTGGCAGAAAGAGCCCCAGGCCTTAGCTGTGTACGCTTGTACTCTTCCTGCTCTTCCTCAGGTTGTTCTGCACAATGGTCAAGAGAGAAGAGTTGTTCACATTGGTGAGGTGTGGGGGGGGGGGGGGGGGGGGGGGGGGGGGGGGGGGGGGGGGGGG
>JBCJKH010053573.1:9190-19278 GCA_039877255.1 Loriculus beryllinus
GTGAGGTGTCCCTGCTTATGGCAGGGGGGTTGGAACTGGATGATCTTAAGGTCCCTTCCAACCCTAACTATTCTATGATTCTATGAAAGTGCTGACTGGCCAATTAGACACAAGCGTCATGACAATTAATTAAGCAGAAATAAAGTATCACCACCTGCATAGCATGAGTATGAAGATGTAGGATAGCTCTATCTTGCACACAACTGGGGCAGTCTTTCCCAGTAGCATTTGGAAGCATTCATTACTGTACTTGCTGCTAGGAATGTGCTGTACCATTTTGGGAAAGCACACAGGCCCCAGCAACTCCGAGCGTGCTGTCAGCAGTGCAGGCTTCATTGTAGCTAACAGAATCCAGTCAGGGAGGATCTGCAGACACTGCCCTTTCTCTCTTCTTTTTGAGCCAGAACAGGATCTGGCTCCTGGCTTCATTTGACCCTGCAGCTACAATAGGTCATATCATGCCCTTGGACCTTTCAGAGGAACTCTGTAAGCACGCATCTATTGACATCATTATTTGGCAAGCTCTCATTTTTCCAGGTGTGTCTTCCTGGTCACAGAGGTTGAATTTCAGGGTACATTTCCACATCATAACAATATATAATCTCTCCCAATTGTCTCTTTTCTAAAACGACATTCCTTTGTCCTGTTCTTTCCAGTTGTTATGTATGCTCAATTTCTGCTCAGTCAGTAGTACACAGAACGATTCACATTCCCAAATTCACTTCACAGTGAAAGTCTGTATCTCTTATTTTTCTTCAGAGAGAGGGCTATATTATAAACTGTTGGATTTTATATCGGAGAACAGAATAAAAGTTATAGAATTGTAAACTCCTTCTATATGCTTCTTAACACATGCAGTCAGAGACTGTAATAAACAAAGAGAGATCAGGCTTGTTACTCTAATTGCTCTGTGATAAGAATGCATTCTCCTATTGGTATAAATAGCCACTGCTGCTATTGCAGCAGAGTGGTTTTGTGGCAGCTGGGAATGTGGCCTCAATGGAAATGCTGTGCTTTCTTCCTCTGGCATACTTTTGGAAACCAATGCATTTTCTTGGATTTAGAACTGGCATTGACTTTGAAAGCCACTGAATTGCTTCAGTTTCTGTGGAAGTTACTAGAATCCTTTGTGGGATCTCACAAAGGTATTTAGGCTTGTGCAGCAGCTCAGCTGTTTGAGCAGAGCTTAGATGAATACATAGATCTTGAGATGCATGCTTTCCAAAATGAGGGCCAAATTCATGCCTCTCCTTTAAGTCTGATTTTGGAGCAAACATTAAATAGTGCAGAAAAAAAAAATCTTATTCCAGCAATTCCCATCCAGTCAAAAACCCCCCAAACAACCTGAGCCGACTGTTTAATGACATTGTGGGGCATTGCTGTTATTGCAGGAGCCAAAGGCAAGCAGCATGCAGACTGAGTTATCAGAGTTAGTACCAAGCTTGAAGGTGCTTTATCAGATTATGAATGAGGTGAATGATAAACAAGGGTTTAGAAGCTGGCTTTATGTGGACAGCTTATTAAGAAGAATTCCCTGGTAGCTTTCTCCTCATCTGTCAAAGTTAAGTTTTTTACTCTTAGAATAGATTATTTCTAATAGATGTTTCAGTGGAGGTAGGGGCAGAGGACCATTACTTTGTTCCTTTTTTAAAGACAAATAAATAGCCCTGAAAACAGGTACTAAATTTTCACATTATATATTAGGCAGTACAGTAAAAATAAATTGTACATTAAATGTAGGAACAAAATTGGGTAGTAAATTCTTACTACAAGGTGCTTTCCTTCTTCCCTTGTAAATTACTTAATTTCCTGCATTCGACATGTCAGTCCCATTCCCGCATCCACCTTGCATTAAGAATCAAAGAGAAAACCATCAGCTGCAGCAGTCTATCATTTTGTGTTTCCAGTGGAGATAATTTAAGTATAACACAGTGGCATTGAATATTGATAGAAGATGATAAGCTGTGATTAAAATTTTGTGCTGGGTAAAATAAACGGGTAGTGGACTGATGTGAAAACAGCAAAAATATTGTTTGGCATTGTATGGTATCTTGTTTTTTATAACACTAATCAGATGTCCATTGTTGGTTTTGAGCACTAGAAAAATGGTTCCTCCTCCTTGTTTTGAACAGGCCTTTCAAGAAAGAAAAGGCAGACATAAAATATGTACATTTCATATAAAATACAAGGTGTCAGTTCAGACCTCAAGATGCTGATATTAGGTTTTTTTCCTATGGGCAGGAGAAAGATGTCATGATTATTAGCAGATTGGTTTTAGATTTTAATTTAGATTCTAATCCTAAAGTATCTGGGATGCAGTAAGTAACGTTTTACTGAGAGGAAGAATTTGTGGATGATGAATGCAGCCGATAGGCTTAATTTTTTAAAAACATTTGGCATAACGTACTGTCAGATATTTATGTTTTTCTGTTCACTGACATCACTGTGAGGGGTTAAGTACAAATATTATTATATGAATATTATTTCTTATTTGTTGTTGTTGTTAGCTTCTTTGAAAAATCAGAATGTAAAGGGGAAGATATTTTTAAAGAAATGTTTTATGAAGCCAGTTCAACTTAATAGCATTTAAAAGGTCTGAGAAGATTCCCTAGGAATCTTAGAATCCATTCATCATAATAGAATGCATTTATCATTTTTTTCTTAATTGTACAGTGTATGGAATTGGTGATATAGCCTCATTATGCACAGGTACAAAATGCTCAAAACTGATTTAAAGTATTAATGTGAGAATGTAATGACTCTTCATGTGAGAAATATTTTGATGCATTACATATAATTTAGGTTTCATTACATATAATTTAGGGACGAGTGTGAAGTGGAATTTATGGGAAATATTACAACTTACATCTGGTTCATCACTTTGTTAACATACAGGTATTGCTGTAAAACAATAATTTATTAAATCAGAATCTGTGGAACTAGAGAGAAAAATGGGTTTCTGGAAGGAGATCAGACATAGTGATGCCCCTCGCGATTAGTCCTGGGCAGTGTTTTGCTTCCAGCTCTTTCATCTAATACAAGGTTTGTCTTGCCTTCTGCACAAAAGACTGTATTCTCACTAATGTATCTCAGCTGCTGATAGAAATCATTCAGCTACAAATGCAAATTAGGAGACTACCTACACTCACAGCTCCCTTTTGTTTACCTTGCTTTGACAATTTGGTATGCACATTTGAAAATCTGTCCCTCATTTTGTACCACTGTGAAATATATAATAGTTACATGGTACGTTGATTTTTGCTTCAATGTCAATACTATTATTTTAAAAGGAAAGCATTTATACAATATAAAAAGCATATTTCCTTCATATATGAACATCTTCACATCCATGTATCATCATGTATTATGAGGTCCTTCAAGGATAAAACAATACAATTAAAATTGCTTAAAAATAAAGTGTAATACATGTAAGCATAACACATGATGTTCATGTTCTCAGCTAGTTAATTCTGTAGTACAGCATATACTTATTCTGTGTATGGTCTTTCACAGGATCTTCATCTAAAGGCACTACGTGAAGCTACCACAAGTAATAAAATGGCAGTGTTACCTGCTAGGTAATAGCATGGAGGGGAAAGAGAGAAGGGAGAGGAGAAAATAGAGTCAGGGGAGAAAACAGATTCAGGGAAGAAAAGAGTTAAGTTTTCAACTGAAAGAGTATATAAAGACTGATGGAGATTGTCCCTGTAGTCAGACCTGCAGAAATACATGGCCCCTGGAGTGAAAGTTCAAACTGGCAAGGAGAGATGTGAAAAGCAAGGTCTGTGCAGCAGGCAGCAGCAGTCTTAAGGGGATTGTGCAGTGTTTGAGTGGTTGTGTTCCTGCATGGCATTTTTCCTTCCAAAGTGGTTTTGTTATGTTTCAGTTCTGTTCTGTAAGACTTTTTTTATACTGGGCTTTGTGTGTCTGAAGTGTTAGAGATCTTGGATGAGCAGGTGTCTGCTTGTATTTGGGGTTCTCCACTAGGCTTTGTCTGGAATTTGGCAGATGTCAGCAAGGAGGGGATTGTTTTGTTCACAAAGTCAAGATCTCATCGCTTCTAATCCCAACATAATTTAAAAGACTGGCGGATGTTCCCTAAGAGTATCATAAAGGTCAGATCACTCAACAAAGACACAGAATGCCTGGCTCCAGTTATGCTTCCTGCTGCACCTCCAGGTATACTCAGTCCAATTACATCCCTGAGTAGAGGAGAGGAGGATGCCACACAGCTATCACATTGAGGGCTGGTTTGGCCTAGGAGCTCTGCTCACCTGTTTCATCAAATCTGTCCCTTTCTGCACATTTGCCTCTGCTATGGGATGCTGTGGAGGAGACACTGCTATCACCTATTCTTAAAGATGCTTGAAAGTAGCATCCCTATGTCTGCTGTATTATCATGTCCTGTCTGGTATACTGAATGTCTTTTGGCTAGGAAGTTACACAGTGGAATTGTCTGTGGCTCATCAGGTTTAGGTATTAGAAAGGTTAACCAGAGCAAAATGTTTGGGTGTTGAAGATGTAGGAGTCTAGGTTGGATGGGCATTGGGAGGATTGCTTTTTGGGGCTCTTGTGGTTCTGGGCCAGAGTATTCTCTAATAGGTCAAACACCACACTTAACAAAGGTCGTTTGTTGTTTTCTAGATATTATTGTGTTTTATAAGGAAGAGAAGCAAGATTGCTTATGCCAGAGAAAAGTACTGCGAACTGCAGACTAGGAGTTTTAACTAGTCTCCAAGGCAAGTGTTAGAGCAAGTTGACATGTGGCAGGGGAGTGTGGACTTTTCTGACCTTCTGAGAGTGAGTTTTGTTCTTACATGGAGAAGTGCAATAGTAGTGCTGAACAGCAAACAAACGTTGTCAATAAGCTTTGAAATAAGGGAGTGAGAAGACTGACACTGGAGGACAACCAGATGATCGGAACAATATGAAGTCAGTTCATGAGATTTTCAGCTCCTAAAGAGACTGAAGGGAAAGAGACACAATGCAAGGAATTGAATTGTGAAATTGAGGTTGTTATGAAGGGGTTTATAGGATTAGGGAGACTTGCAAGAAGAAAAAAGCAAAAGACTTATTTCAGATGTTTAAAAGAGGTGACTTTATATTCTAGTGCACAGGGCAAGAGAAAAATAAAGTAAGTTTTGCTGTTCAGCAGACCCCAGGTTTTCTCTGTTCTTTTCCGTGTACCTCCTTTCTTCTTTCTTTTATGTTCATCAGCTGAGAGCTGTGATCTAATGAGCTCTAGCTATATATTCTCCTTATCAGTCTGCCATTGTACACCAGCCAGATGTGGAAAACCGGGTTAGTGCCTCCCTCGCTAGAGCCTTGCATGAGCCACATAAGGGGGTCATGAACCTTGTAGTCCTTGGTTTGTTCAACAGATTGGTTGTAGACATCTTAAAATATAACAGCTAAGGTGAAAGATGAAAAACTTATCAGGCTGGAACCTCTTTATTTATTTATTTATTTATTTTTTAATGACAGAGAAAGGCAAAACACATTCCTGAAGTAGTAAATGCTTCTTTCTTAAATCTAAGAAGGGCTGTTAATGCATGACTCCTAGTTAATGAGATAAACCAACTAAGAGGGGTGGATTTCTGCTACCAGTAAAGCAATATGGTTTTCTTCCTTCCTTCAAGTATTATTATTCCATACTGTCTTTCCCTTGCCTCCTTTGTTCACTGCATGGCTGTTGGCTTAAGAAAAGGCAACAAAGGCATAACTAAATTTAGAGTAAGAAGAGCTAGTTCCTTCCTTTTTCTGTAAAATATAAATAGAAGCGGGTGACCAAAATATAGAGAAACTTTCCCTAGTTTGTACAATAGAGTGACAAAGAATAGGGATATAGAACAAAGTCTTTTGATGTTGTAAGCCTCAGAACTTTCCAATCATTTTAATTGTTGTAATGAAAATCCCCAGTCTTTCTACGAGACTGTTTTTGTTGTGTTTTATTTGCTTTCTTGTCAGAGAAAACCACCTTCATGTTCAGTGAATGCAGTGTTAACATGAGTGCTAGGTACTGGGGAAAGGTAAGTTCATACTTTCCTGAATCTGCATCTTGTAGTGGCTCACCTATCAGAAACAAAAATGTCTGGAGTATTTCTTCTCAGTGATGGTTACTTTCACCTTGTAAGTTGGGATTTTTTTATGCAGTTTCTAAATAGATGTCTCATTATGTAGCCTTTTAGCTTCAGTCTCACTCTTTTGGCTTTCAGGATGTGTCTTCTCACAGGGATTTCCTATAAAATAAGCAGCTTTTTCTATCAACACAGTAGATCTCATGGTGTTACAAACCACTTTTAACAATTCACTCACAAAGGGGCACTAGAGATGATGAAATTTAAAGTAGTACCTTCTCCCTGGCATGATTCTAGTTTGCTTTTGAAGAGATTTTTGGGGACTTTGTTTTTGGTTTTTGTGTGTGTGTTTTTGTTTATTTCTTTTTGTTGTTTTTTTTTTTTTTTGTGACTTTTATTTTTGGGGGGTTTGTTGGTTTTTTGGTTTGTTTTTTTTTTCAATCGGGTTTAATATAAAATCTTCTGCTATTTTTACATGGGCATGTTTTTATTTAGGCTGTAGTGTTCAGGAACTGAATGTGCCTTTTGTATGTATGCAGAGCCCTCAATAGGAAAGTCATGTTCTCCTAGTTCCAGTTAGTACTATAAATAGCTTTAGAATAATGTTGTGCTAAGAGACACATAGAAAGTCCCCACTGGTATCTCTGAGAAACTTGTGAAAAGACAGAGGAGCAATATTCTTTGGATTTCAAGGAAGAGAGAGAGAATCCTTGTTGGATATGACTCTTGACATGAATTTCACCCAATGTGATGTGTAGATTGAAGATAACCCCTAGTTTCCTTTTACCCTCTGATCTCTGATGTTGTTTCCTAGAAGACTAATTGAATCTTGGAAAAGGCATTTGCAATTACAACTTTGTTTGCTACTTTATGAAGAGAACTCAAGGATAAACCTCTCTGTTCTGCATTCATTTCCTCCTGTCCATAAACATCTCAATTTCTCTGACAGCTCTTTTATCATCATCAATTTGACCTAATCCAGAATACTCCCTGCTGTGTCCTTTTGTGTTGCTGTGGATATGTGGGCCATTCTTCAAGTCAACTTAGGCCTGCTCTTGTAGATTCTTTGTGCATAGTGTCCTTGAGATAAGACCTGTTCTAGCTATCCATCCAGCTAAAAAAATTACTCAGGTTGAGTCTTGCATCTTCCTGCAACATCCATTTCCCTGGCCATGTCTTGACAAAAGTAGTCTTGCCCTACTCTCATCCATTCAAAGAGCTGTTGACACTGCAATGACTGTTCTCTTTCTCTTAAGCTCTGTGTTTCTGATCACTTAATTTTGTTTGCTTTTCTCCATTGGATCCCTCTGTGCTGTCACATCATGTGATTGACATAGCATTCTATGTCAAGGCTGCTCACAGTCTTTTACCACCAACTCAGTCCTTTTATTCTTTATTGGTTTTTTATTATTAAACCACATTGGTATCAATCACTTTACCATTGCATTTTTATACTAACCTTTTTTGCTCTTTTTTGCTCTTTCTTCCTTTTGCTTTTTTCTTACATGATTCCTTTATGGAAGGGTGAAGATCTTGGATATCCACTGACCTGTTTCATGGCCTCCTGCAGGTCCTTAAAATGCTCATTCACTGTTATACCTCAGTATGCTTGACAATGATTAGACTAACTAGTCACTGACGTAACAAATTAAACCACTGTACTGTAACTAAAGTGCTATGTTCAGTCCACTGTTGTCTCTCTTTCTTTGAACATCCTCATCTGTATCTTATACAAAGCCTGGCATTTTGTACTCACGAGCGCTCATGTGAACTTGGAAGTTCACAATCTGTTAGTGATTAAGGTATGCTTTGTTGTTGCTGGGTCTATTGTCTGGGTCTGCTGCTGTTGTTGGTGGATTGTGATTTGCTGTGAATTCCAGCAAATTGATCCTGGCAACTCCACTGAACTTGCCACATATGCCACTTTGTTAGTAAAATACAGACAGGCACATAACAGCCAGAGGTTGATATATCATAAAATATTTATAAGCATAGGAATAATACAAAATCTGATCGAATCATTGTGAAAAGTTGCATATATGAAAAAACTTTATTCAGTAAAAGCATCCACATATTTTTGGCTTAATGGAGTCTGCAAATGCACTTTTAGTGTGCATTGAACATGAATAAACCAAACTCTGAAATTCAATTGAGCTTGATTTCACACCTGATGTAAAAGCCTAAAGATTTTTGCATGCTGGTAACAACATAATTTTGAATAATTTCTGTATGTGTTTGTCAGCTATTTGCAGCTTTCAAGTAATTTTCATTCAAAAAGTGTTTGAAAAATGCTTTTAGGCACTGAATTTCAAACACAGACTAAAAGATGCAGGGTTCTTGGGTTTGGGTATATAAGTTTAGTGTATCTAAGTGTATATGCATTCATTGATGAAATTTAGAAGTTCATCCTAACATGTCAGTGTCTTAGTTTAAGATGTATCAGAGTTTTACAGATATGGTGGTAAAACAAAGCTATTCTTCAAATCAAAGTAAGCTATTAGTGATATGTCCAGTAACTGCTGATTACTAAAACAGGTGTCAGTCAAAAGTATGTTGGCCAATGAGGTGAGACATGGCCCAGTAACAGCAACCCAGGCACCATTGCTCTGTACATATATATATAGATTTATATATATATTTGCTATTCATCTTCTCCACTGGGAATTCTGCATACATCACTATCTCTGCCCTAGTTTTGTCAGTAGAGCTCTTTGTTAAATTGAATAACCAAAACAAGGTATCCACTGGAAATCATAATTTATGTCTCTAGTGTCTTTTCTAAGCCTATAATAATAAACCATATACAGCTGCAAACAAACTTTTTCAGAAAGTAAATAAATGGGCTTCTGTATGTGCAAGGAAATGTTTTGGCTGTGTAACTATGATAATGTGACTGACAAGTAGAGAAACAGTGGAGGGTATATTGTTTTTGTGGCTTCGTAGGTGAAATGCTACCTGGATGGAACACGGGTGTAATCTAATGAAGGGTTTTTTTTTTTTCTTTCTAATTAGCAATATTCTGAACTCCTTGGGGGAGACCAATTTGTAAACCTCATGCTGATTCTGCCTTCAATAAACATATATACTGACTCTAAGCACAGATGAAAAAGCTCAGCTTCTGGAGCGTAATTTTATTCTCAGTCTCAGAATATTGCTGTGCGAATTTTACAGCTTGACATCTTGTAGAGTTTGTAGGGTTAAAAATGTGCCTTTGTTAGGTTAATGAAATCAGTGCGAGCAGTGCAGCTCCTTTATCTCTTTCATTTAGAATAAAAGATAAGCTGGTATTTAATTTAGTCAGAAAAACTGAAATTAAATAGTTATTTTCCTTTTTTTTAGTCACTTATAATCCTTACAATTATATAGTAAATAATATAATTTGAAAAGCACTGTGAAAAACTGAGGTTATTAGATAATAGCCTTGAAATCTGTCTGGAAGTGTATACTGCTATGAGGCTCGGTGCTTTTGAGTCCCATCCCAGGCTCTGCCACTTATCTGCTATATTTTAGCAGGCAACCTAATCTTTTGGTCCTTAGAGACAACATGTATTAAATGAAGATGTGACCACATCTCTTGAGAACAGTGTGATCTTAGTAATCAGTGTCTTGTTCTGATAAACTGTCTGTGCCTAGAATTCCCATTTACTTCAGGTGGAAATACTTACTGGATGGATCTCAGGAGCAGTACTTGTACTCTCTGTATCTCTGAGAGATGATCAATAGATTAAAGGTATGAGGAAGTTGGGTATTTTGAATTTTGTAATACTTTTGTTTTTTCTTTGGTGGGATAACAAAGTAGAAATAACAAACAATATATATAGTGAGAGATAAGGACAATACACACAAGTGTAAGGCTGAGGGGAAGTAAAGGTATTACAGTTTGATCTAATCGAATTCACTAGAGTTGAAGTAAGCATGTTTCAGTCTAACAAGAAATATGGTGTATATATTTTCCAAAACTTAGAGCTGATTTACTGCTGTGAATAGTACGATATTTTGTACATGATGTTC
>JBCJKH010053573.1:30302-43517 GCA_039877255.1 Loriculus beryllinus
ATGTGTTATTTTCAGAGTAAGAGATTAGGCCTGCCCAGGACAATGCCCACAGTGCAGGGACAAATGTCCTGCCTTCACCTGCACTTTGGGCATTCTGTGGCTGCATAACTCACTGTCTGAAAGCCTGTGTGCTTAGCTTGCATGTGGCTGAAGCATCTGCTTGTGCAGGACAAACAGATGGATGGATGCATTTTTGTTTCTAGAAATGATTTAAGAGGTGCCCTGGCCTGATGTTCTGGAGGTTCAAGTGCTCACAATTTACATTAACTTTTGCAAAGGGGTGAGGGTAAGCATGCGGCACTGCTGCCAGCGATAAGTCACTTGTTCTAAACCTTGTGCTATAGTGTGAAGTATCTGCAAGGCCAACTTTTTGTAGTTATTATTTCTGATATTTTGAATTCTTTTAACTGTTGTAGGAGAGAGAGGATTTACTCTTTGTAAATCTCTTACTCTTTGAGGCCTTAATGTTCTGCAGAAGGTCATCTAAGGCTTTTATCTTATTGGGGTTATGATATTGTTAGTTGGAAGTAAGGCAATGCCTTTTTACAAAAATTCCTCCTGTAAGAAGAATTAATTTTAAGGATATATCTGGGAATCTTGCTTCTCAGCAAAACCACCACAGACTCTAATGGTGGCTCTAATCCTTAATAGAGTCTCTAATAGAGTTAGATTAATCTAGCTACTACAATACTGATTCTTCCATGTAAAATTGCTGAACTAGATCCAAGAGAGGATGGAAGGTGTTTGCACTGGAAAAGCTGATCAAACAGTTTCCTTGAGTAATTTTGTCAAGGAGCTGTTGCTCACAGGTGACTAAAATGATTTGTAAAAGGGTAAAATGAAATGCAGAAGACTAAAGTGGAAGCCCTTTCCTCTGGTCTTATTTCAGGATGCGGATGCTTCAGCTGTGCATTAGCTGAAGGGTTGTTCTTCCCATTTCTTGCATCAGACTCTCGCATTTCTGGGACAGAATGAAAATTGTTACTTTGCATGAGAAAACAGAAGAATTTCACCTTAAAAAAATAACAAATTACACCCACATTTGTGCTGTTTTCCCCTGCTTAAGGATGGGGGTGGGGAGTGGGAATTCCAGCCAGCCATTCACAGAAAAATCCATAAAGCAATACTACATCTCAGCTCTCTTCTGACTCCTGCAGTCTTTCCTATCTGCTTCCTGAAAGTGCTGTTAGTACAAAAATAACCAAAGCATTTTTAAATCTTACAGTAGCTTGTAGCATTGACATAACCTACAAGCTTGGATGAGTTGTATTTTATTAATGTGTTGAGCTGGAGGCAGAGTCCACTCTCCTCTCAGAGATGTTGATCAGTGTAAAGTGCCACTTTCCAACCAGGAGCTGTTCTGAATAGTTTGTGTGTCATTGATAGCTTTTTCCCTGCCTACATAGACAAATGTCAAATAAAAATGTTACCAGTGACGTTAGGTAGAAAGAGAAATCTTTCCTATCTACGTCTCTGGGTTATTGAACTGTTTTCAAACAAGGGCCTGGGGGCAGAAGCTGTGGAATTGGTTGAATTTTTAGAATTATTCTTGTATATTTTGAGAGCAGTGTATTTTTTTCCTATTGTAACTCTTTCTCCTGTTCAATTAGAGTTCTCTGCATGACCTCATCTTTCCAATCCAAAATCAGGAAGGCAATATATACATGTTCTGGAAAATTAAAACTTATATGATGACATTTCTGCATTTTTCATGTGACACTTGTGAGTAAGTTCCTCAGGGACGATGCTTGTCTAAGCCATGGAGGAACTTCTCATTTCAACTAAAAAGGCAGCTGTGTCATGTAATTGCAAAAAATAGTTTATCCATGCACTATTATTGTTGTAGTAAAGAGGAATTAAGCTGCAAAATACCTATTAGGAGTTTAAGATTAATAGAATATAACCCCTACCTTATGGAGTCATTTTAGTTACGCTGCAGTGCAACTATAGCCATATAGATATGATTAAATGAGCTTCAAGTATTTAAAGACCTAAACAAGTTTGATTGATTTTTTTTAAGTTCTCAGATTTCCTGGTTTCTCTTATTGTCGTAGCAGATCTGCATTGAGCTCATTGTGCTAGTACTCATTGTTCATTTTATATTCATTTCCAGGGTAAGTGGGATTTTTGTTATATTTTTAGGCAATTCATGACATACTCAAAATGTGATCATTCAGGAGCACTACACTGTTGGTTTTTTTCCTGAGATAGAATGGACATTTTACTTTAAGTGAGAATCTAAGTATTTGGTTGACAAAGGAATTAAAGCCAGTGATAAAAATGATAGTCTTATTTCTAAACATGTTTAGTGTGAGATCAATATACCAATAAAGTCCTTGCCTGGAGCTGCAATGAGTTAGAAGCTACTAGCCAAATCTTAAGACTCCCAAATACAGGTTTGTACTGATTCAAAGCACCATGAGATGCCTTTGCTATAGAATTAGCATTCACCTGAAGTCCAAGGGCCTTGGGGGTCTTGTTTGCTGAGTCAGTTACTTCCATCCTTCCTGGGACTTTTCTTTACTTTGCTGTAAAGTTTTATTTTAAAAGGATAAAGAAAATGTCAAACATGAAATCAGATTATGTAGCAGTACGTCACTAAATGCAGTTATCCACTTATAATGTAGTTATGCACTGCAACTGTGGATTTCAGACTTGGAGCCTGTTTTGCCAACCAGGTATCTAAATGCTGTCTCCTGCATCTTTTAACCCACCTGAAGTTCAGTGAGGGTATTAGTCTAAAAGGCCCATTTTGCCCTGCACATTCACGGGAACAGCGGATAGGGAAACTGTGGATCTTCACAGCAGGGCTGGGCAAATCCAGCTGGTGTGCTTATCATTTAGACTAGTTGCTCAGTGAACTCTGTGTATTTGCATATACGAGACAGGAAACATGAGGGCAGTTTTAAAGTGGAGGAAATGGATCTTCTCTTACAGTAACTGATGATACCGCTAATTAGGTGAGAGATATCTGGATAAATGTTCAAGCCATCAACAGTACACTAAAAATGAAAGGGATCCCTACTGTAATGCATATCTTTATAATGATTTTTATATTTAAATATGCTTAATGGCACAGGAATTCAAGAGTGCGCTGTAACACTTATTGTTCTTTATTTGCTCTCTGTAGTAACTGATGATTTCAAGTTGGGACTGGAAGTGTCATCCTTCTTGACAGCATTAGTGTGATCCAAAATCTCATATGGTAATAGTTTTTGATAAAAGCAGTGACTGGATCACACTAAAGCATTCAATACCTTGATGTTATAAGAGCAAGAATCAGCTTTTTATGTGTCACTATGACATAGCAGCTCCTCAGGATCTGTAGAGGACTAATTCATTTTGTCAAAGTACACAGTCTGTAGAAAGAGTCTGGTTTGGAAAACTTCACCTATGGCTTTTGTCTGTCAGCAATACTTAATTCTATACAATCATGGAACTGTCAATTTAGGAATAACAGCTTTTAATTAATGGACAAACTGAGTATTTTTGACTTGTTTTTCTTGTGTTTGAGATGATGGTTATGTGAAGACCTGTTTTTCTTAGGTGTAATTAGCTGTTGAGAAAATCAGTGTTCTGAGTTGGATCTTTCTCTAGATGCTCAGAATTTTAGATGTGCTTTCAGAATACTAGGTTTTTGCAGTTTACTGACTCTTCTGGCCTGAGACCTAAGTTCTCTTAGACCACTGTCGTCTGTTCTTGCATGCATATCACAGCATGGTTCCCCAAAAGCTTTCTATTGATATAAATAGCCTGGTTTATTCCACTCCCTAATAGAGTCCTGCTGGTGTGCTGAATAATGATTGAATAATGTGCTGGATGGAAGACTTGTTACTCATCTTCTATTCCTGGCCTTGAGAAAAGGACATTCTTAGTTGCTGTAGTGAGAATGTGTACCTTCTCCTCCCTTGTTCTTATTTTTGAAACAGTGGGTCATTTTCATGTCTATAAATTCTGTGGAGTGCTGCCATAGATTCTCATGCTTGGTACTGACTCTGAAGATGGCTGCTAGGGCCTCATACGCAGAGTCAGGGACTCAGCCAGCTGGTTCTCACACTGTGCTTCTCTAAGCTGTGGGTGTTTGCAACATAACCTTTCTTAACCAGCTCACTCATCCAGGATTCAAGCTGCAGCTGGATGCATAGCCGTGTGGTCTGCTGAATAGCCATGTCTGGTAGAAGACCTAGGAAAGCAGAAAGGTCAAAGCTCTGTGCTGTAACAGAGGATGTGCCAGCAGGCAGAGCTCTTCTGACACTTGACTCTGTGTATGTACTGTGTGACATGAAGTGTCAGGGTAGCACAGAAGTGAAGTCTGGTGAATGTGTTTACCAAAAATCAGATTGTTTCACAATGGGCAGCATTCCAGTAAGTATTAGCATGATTTCTTTGGAAGGGCTTTGCTTGAAGGCTTGTTTTCTCTTAAGCAACCACTAATAGGCTGCTATCATAGCAACAGGTCAGTGCAAAGGACTTCAAGTACTCTTTTAAAGGAGAAAATCTTTATCAGGATTGCATATGGCCATGTGTGCAGCTGGCTTTATGGATGAGTGTATAGACTAGGTCTAGAAAAAGTCCACTCTTCTGTATTCCAGCAGATGAATGACTCCTTTTTTGTCAACATGACTCCAGCAGAACTTCATCTTGGCGCTATATTTCCTTACATGTACCCCTTATCAATCACTGTAGACAGCTTCATGATGTCTTGAGAAGGAAAGGAGAGACTTTGTCTCAGTGCTGCACAAATTGATTAATTTTTTTCCCTCCCTCTCTTGTATTTTCTGCTTATTTGGGTTGTTTCTCAAAGAAATAAAAAGTACAAACGTTATTGTGCAGTAAATATTAGGGGAAGGACTTCTCAACTGGTTTAAAATATTCAGTTTAAAATAGAAAAAAAAAAGAGTTTATCTGTGTAAGGAAGTAGAGAAGCATTACTCTTGAAAAATTAGCCATTTCATGATAACACAAAAGGCATGGTTTCATTTTGTAATCTTTTAAGGCTTTGATGTATTTTCTCTGGTCTGATGCATTTTCTCTGGTCAGTTGAACAAAGTCCCTAGGTATTTTAACCATATTTTTCCTCAAAAATGTAAGTACATTTTGTGTTTATAAGAGATACCAAAAATGGTGTCTCTTTTAAATTTTTTAATGGCCCAACAGTGTAATCATATTTACCTAAACAGTTTGACTATTCCCTAAATGGCATAGTCAGCGTGAGATTTTCCTCCCCTGCTATGGTGAGACAACAGGGAAGAGGGAGAGCAGTTCAGTCTTCACACCCCTTGAATCATCTGCTGAAAGTGAGATCATGACTTTTTTTGTGCTGAGAAATAGACTGAGACCACAAGTTTATTCCATTTCATATAAACCACCTATTTACTGTCAGTAACTACTTTTTGTTTCTCTAATGGGAATTTGCTTTCAGGCAATGTCTTAGCACTGCAAAGTATCATTTCCCCTTACTAATATTTTATTTTCCCCTTAATTTGATGCAAATTTGATGTAGAAAATTGTAGTCAGCAGAAAACATGGTTTCTTTTCTTTTCCAACTTCTTGTAGGAGTTCTTCATATTTTCTGCAGAGTTGGGAGAAGAATGTAAAGCAATAGGTGAGAAATTGGTGCACCTGGAAGATCAGTTGCAAAGTTCTGCCTGCAGAGTTGATGAAGGAGTTATTCATATCCTTTTTGATACAGCCACAGGTATGTATCAATCTATGTAAGTATGTATGTAGAATACTTGCCTTTCAGGTTCATATGGAATACTAGGTTTTAATTTAGATAAAATACATTAAGAAGGTGAGAATTGATTGTCTTGCTGAAGTGGGTGTTTTTGTTGTAGCAAGTTTTCCTACAGTGAACTTTCACTGTGGTCTGATCCAGCTTTAACTGATTTAAACAGAAGTTACTTCTGTGCACACTGAGATTAGGCACTGAAAAGCCTTTATTCTACTGTTAAAATCCTTTTGTTAGTAATGCTCATATGAGTAAATGCGTAGCACAGTAAAAGCTGCATGGATACAAGTATCCATGCACTTGCATTTCCCAACATGATTTAGCCAAATTAAATGCTACATCGACTCATATTGTGCATATTGTCACATGTAGTTTGGGGGTTTTCTCTTTAAAACAAAAATGGGCAGCAGGTGCATCATGTGGCATTCTATGTAATTTAATCTGCCTCTAACTCTCCAGTGCAAGTAACCAGATAAGATGTTGTCTTATAAAGCACCTCTATCTTTCTGTGCTTCATCTGTCATTCCTTATCTGATTGAAGATTGCTTAACTTTTATGAGGTATTCATTGGGCATTTTTCAAAATTTAAGAGCACAGAGTGTTGTTTCATTTGTAACTTTCATAGAAAAGCCTATCGCAAAAGAGGTTTTGTTCAGCTGAGAAAAAGTAAGAACCAGTGAGGCTAAGGAAGGTGAGAGTACTTAGCTGGTAGGTTTTAAAGGAAAAGAGGTAGCAGGCAATGAGATAATGAGGAAAGATGAGTGAATTCAGGTTGGAGAGATTAATAGAAGAGCCTTTACGGACATCTGAAGGTGATTTGAAGTGAGGAAGGATTCAGTTCCTCCTAACCTGAGGTGGGCAGGCCTGCAGGAGAGGGTTTAGAGAAAGGATAATAAATAGAGTGTGTGGAAATACCACTGTATTTTAGGTAATTTGGCATCTATGGCCACCATATTGCAATATCCTGTTGTAGAAACTTAGTTTCAGTGAAGATATCAGAATCAAACTTTAAGGCAGAGAGGGGAGGAATGCACAGAGAGGTGCTACATCAGAGGAGAGAAAGGCAGTCACTGATTTGTTACTACTCCAAATCTTTCTTTCCTAAGTATTTCAATATACAGATAGAGTATCTTCTTGCATATACCACAGACCAGTTTGCAATACTTTTTCAATTATGTTTACAGCCTGTGTGCTTGGTTGCATTTATGTTTCCCTGATGCTCTTTGTGATCATTCTTTTCAGAGCTATATGAATGTATGTGTCTTGTGTGTGTGCAGAGCATCTAATTCCTCCTTTATGCATATTTGCTCTCATATAAATTTTTCTCATTAACCCCAATAGAACATTGAGAACCTTGAGTTCTGGATTCTTTGTAGTGGACTTAAATTCACATTCAAACCAAGTAGTCAGGCCTGATCGTGGTTACAGTTTACCAGGTAAGGTGAAATAAGCTGGAAAACTGCTTTTTGATTCCTGAAGAAAATACACTACAAGTAAAATAGTAGCATTTGTATTTTCTATGGAGCGTGCATGTTTCTTTGTAGCCGGTGAAACTACAGGTAGTTGAAAAAATCATTAAAAGTTTGAGAAGAGTTGCAGATTGATCTCATTCTAAGCCACACATCTGATACAGATCTCATTTCTGCTGTTGGCGAAATTCAGCTCATGTTATCTAAGTACAGAAATGCACACTGTGTGATATCCTGGTCCTAGCAAGACCACCAGCCACAAAATAAGAAACCACGTTTAGAACATAGGGATATACAGAGGAAGCAGTTCAGCAATTCGGCTACCCCTTATTAACATTCAGTTGCTATTTCAGAGGTAGTCCAGATCAATGCGCATAAAATGCTACCATCTGGTACATGTAATTGCTGTGCTATACTTCAAAAAGGAATGAGGAAAAATAGCTACCACAGTGATACAGACCTGTAGATTGTTTTTCAAGTAAAAACTGCTCAGTGCCTATAAAATAAACTTTCAGTCATTGCAAGAACTAGACTACCTCAGTAGAATGATTTATGATTAATAGATGGATCTATCGTTTGCATGGTAGTTTATTCAGTTAAAAATAAAAGAACTTTTTATCCCAATATTGGATAATTATTTAGTGGTCATTAAAAATCTGTAGAGCTCTTGAGAGCAGGAGCTTAAAGATCTGTGATTGTAATGAAAGCAGCATAAATATTTGAAACTCTTGTTTGCTGGTTATTTTTGTCCTTCCCAACATCCCCCCCAAAACTGCCTTAAGAATAAATGTTACAAACTGTATTAGGTCAAAAATCTAACTGGCTGCTGCACAGATGTAAATTAGTCCTGTCATCTGATTATTAAAAGACTTCTGAAGACTTCACTGAGAAAAATAAATTCCTGATGCTCTTAAGCCATTTGTCAATGTTTAGTGTGTGTCATAGCTTTGGTTAATAATTAAGTTTGTATTAGAAGAAAAATCCCAGATGTCATTGTTTTTCATTCTATGTTCTGGTGGCATAGCGCACTTAAATCAACCGTGCTGCTCATCATAATTGCCAGCACAACCTGAACAAAAGAGAAATCTAGTGCTATTTCTTGGTCCTGAGTATAGGCACAGGCTGACTTGGGATTCTCATGTATTATTGAAACCTTTCACAGCAAATATTAAACTGTACTTTTGTATAAAAAGCATCAAACAATGGGTGAGGAAGGGGAAAGAAAATCTCCTCTGTAGCACTACGACATATTTGCTAAATTCTATGTAGTATAACCAAATAAACCCACAGAACATTCAATTATGGCTAATTATTGCTGAGTGTATGAAAACAGTCCATATCATTAATTGGAAATAGCAAAGGATGAAAGGCGACTCATTCTGGTGTCTGCAGAGCTGATGAGAGGTGTTAACTTTCCTGACAGTAAAGGCTTGGAATTCCCACTAAAATTAAATGGAGCCTATATTGCAATTTCACAGTAATTTTTGTTCTTAATTAGCAGTTACATTTTGATAGACAATTTGAATGCTTGTAATAGTTCCTCCCGGTGAAAATGCTTTTGTTGGAAGAAACCTGGCTGGACTATTATTATAAAAGCAATCTGCATTTGTCATCCTTAAATTGGCATTTTAAACAGTGTCTTTGAAATTAGAATTTTGTGCCTGTTCATTAGGCATTGCAGGTCACTTTGCTAACCCTTCATCTTGATCATATGGCAGGATCCATCAAATCTTGCTTTACACCAGAGTAGATTTTTAACAGAACCAGGAGTGTGGAATCTCATCCTGGGTGAACCTGCACTAAGTTTTGGGATCCCACAAGAGTAAGAGATGTCAGTGGTGCCCTCTTTGATTTTATTTTAAACGACAGGAGGGTGAGCCCTTTCCACTGTGTATTGCATTGAGAGAACATGGTTCCACTTGCATTGTTTATGTATGATGGAGGTAGGTCGGTGTATTTACACCCATATGCTGCAGCTCCTTTGCCTTCCATTTTCTTTTACAATATGCTTTTAGTTTCTAACCTTTCCTATAGTAAGGCAACTGGTTTATAATACCTGCTTTTTGTCTCTTTTCCTTAAACATTTGAGCTGAGAAGACAAAAGATCATTGATGAGCCCATTTTATCTAAGAATTAAGTCTGCCGTAATTAGCTCTGCTTTGTATCTCCTTTGTAAATCGTTGACTCTGTCATATTGTTAAAGTGTTTTAAAGAAAGTCAAATAGCTGAAAAGCTACAATCAAGACAACATTAGAGCTGTGGTATTGTTGCAGAATTTGGATTGTGTTTATGTGAAGCTGTTCCTAAATACTTGAATTTATTGCTTATGAGACACTGAAGAGATTTTGGCAGTATTTCACAGGAAGACAGCAGGACCAGAAAATGTTCCTAGTTGAAACTTATTTTGGCTTCTGTTTTGATACTGGCTCAATATTTGCAGCATTGGGGTTGAGAATTTAAGCATTAAGGATATATTTGCATGTGGATCCATGCAAAACAAGGGTATTTTTTTCCATATTTAAAATGGGGAAAGTTGTTTATCCAGACATAACCTCTGTATATGTATAGAGATTCAGTGCTGAGCCCTATACCATATATTTTTCCTAGCTATAATGGCTTGTTTGACAGTTACTGGTCTACAGCTGGCTCTGGTATTACTTATGAGGTTACTGAAACTTGCTGCAGTTAGACTATGCAGTCATCTTTCTTGTTGCTCCATCTTCCTGTTGGTTAAGAGTTTCTTTCTCTGTCTCAATTTTCATCCATCCTTCAAGGTTTCTTATCCACTGGCACCGAAATGTTTTGATTTTGCTTTTTCTTTCTACCTGAAAAGAGATTTTGTAATAGTTTGGGATATTACAAATAACAGCGTGTAGCCAGAAACTGCATATCAGAAGTAATTAAATTTCAAAGGCTTCCTGGTGTTCATAAACTGAAGAATTTCTATTCTACCAGTTAGGTTTTCAGCAGAGTCTCATGATTACGTTGCAGAGCGGTGGACAGTCCAGGACTGCTCATAAGAAGATAATAATGTTTTTTACTTCAGAGGAGATACAAAGCATAATTAATTTGTCCTTGTATGGCCCTTTGAGATCCTTGGGGAAGTTTTATGTCTGCTGCTATTACTTGTAATAACAGACATAATCCCGTTATATTAACAAGAGCTGTCCAGAAACTAGAAGTGTGCATGAATACTCCTGGTGAATATATTAAGAGTAAAACATCGTAGTAAATGTTTGTAAATATACAAAGATGAAAGTCTGAGGACTCGATAACAGAATCAAAAGCAGACAAAATACTTTTCAAAGGCATAATTGTGACTGCCTGAAATAGGCATGATTGGTATAGCTTTCCTATGGTCCTCTCTAGTCACAGTTTTTCAGACATAGCAGCTCGCTTTTTACAGTTACATAACCTGAGGGTGTCTTTTTTTCTTGACATTGCATTGACGTTGGGGTCGAGTAAAACAACATTTCATAATGGATGAGCTTTGTAAAGGATAAAGCCTGTCCTTGTGCGTTATCCTTCCTGTGCACTGTATTTTTGAAATGGGGTTGTTTCAGTGTCAGCCTGTTTCATTTCCCTTGAAGTGAGTATGTGGCTCTCTCAGAGATCATTTGGTGACTTACTGCTAGAAATGAACATATTTTTCTCTCTCGTGGCTTGCTTGGGGTAACCTTTTGGGGTCCTTGCCTTTCAAGCCATACCCGTACAGGAGGCCTCAGTGTGGAAGGGGTGGTTCCTGGGGCTTGCTCACAGGGGCTTGCTCACAGGGGCTTGCTCATTGGTTCAGCAGGCTCTGACTTGTACTGTGCTTGCTTTGCTCTCCACGTAGTGTAAGCTGTGGAAGAGAAAGTAAGGTTGGTTGTGTCATTTGATCTACACCCAGTCCTTGAGCTTGAGCCAACAATAGATAGTCTCATTGACAGAACATTATCAGTAGCAAGGTTGATATATTGATAGTACAAACTATGCTTATTCCCAGGAGAGAGTAGTCACCAGAACAAAAAGCTGTACTGCCTAAGAAACTATGCCACTTTAAAGATCGTGTGTGTCTTGGCAGTTGCCACTAGCTCCCATGCATATCCTGCCTTCATCTGCCAGTCTGTTCAGTGCTGCACCCCTCATGTTCTCATACCTGCTATCTTGCCTCTCACTGTGGAGCTGGGGAAGGAGAGAAGTGGAAGGTCTCTTAAGAGGCCGATCCATCAGCCATAATTTTCTTCCCGAGTTCCTTGCAGGAAATCTGAAATACACAATGACAAATAAAATGTGGAAAACTGTCTTAGCCCAATGAAGTATATTTACTGAATTATCAGATGCATTTCTGGTGGCCTTTCTCCTTTTCATGCACAACTGCATAACCTTGCTGCTGCTAATCTCTTTTCAATTTGTTCAAAGCATTTAATGTGAAGCCTCCTGTAGCTTTATATTTGTGGGTTTTGTGCTGTAATTATACTGATAATTCAGCTAAGATTAGAGCACAAATTTTCTCTGCTATAAGCTAATTTTGCTACTTACCTAGCTTCCCAACGCTCCTTGCATAGCTCACATCACTGAGCTTGCTGAAGACATACAAGCTGTGGTTGCTTGGCTTATATCTCAGACTGTTCCTGCTGCCCTGTTGCCTTTATATGGGGTCTGATCCACCCAGGTCTGTGGCTCTGACTTAAAAGTCCACCCTCTACCCAGTGAACAGCTGCTGCCTGTATGGTACAGGTTCTTCATCTCCTTCCTTCCACTGAGAACAATATCCAAGCAGTATCCCCCGTCCTAATCCTTTTTTAAAGTGCTAAATAATGCTACTTGAAAACTCCAGTTTGCCTGGATTTTTTTTTTCTTTTTGAAAGCAAGTGTGAGAAATGTATTAATATTTAATCCTAACAATTTGGAAGAACTTGAAGCTACAATAAGATAGCCATGGCCATCTGTTGTGAGCAGCAGAACAAGAATTTATTTAATAGCTTGGAAAGAGAAGAGGGACTGCCAATCACCTATAGATTTATTCCTTAATAAAGCTTGCACAGTCTCTGCAGAGGGAGATCCAGGTGGTGAAGGACACACTCCAGACAGTGCTCGTGCAACTTCAGCCAGCAAGGGAGGCAGAAGAAAAGGCTGGAGACTTCCTCTGTGACAGCTGGTGTCCAGGAAAACAAGACTTGAAGGAATAATGAGCAGAAAGAGCTGGTAGGATGACATTAATTCACAAAGGGCTGCTTTTAGTAACTGAATACTGTTTTACCAAGCCTCAGGGATCTCTTCTCTCCCTGCATAACTAATAACTAAATCAATTATGGAGCAACAGAGCCTGGAGGTCTATCATCAGAAGTATGCTACACAGCCTCACATGTTCTGGCACAGATTGGGAAACAGCTTTCAGAGCAGAGCAGCCCCTGTAAATGTGTAGATTACAAATTGATACATTTCAAGTGAGTCTGCAAAGTTGCTTTTAATGTCAGTGAAATGTTCTCCTTGAAGGCTCATAAACAGTATCTGTCTTCCTTACTCATGGATTTTTATCTCTGATTTAAAAATGTAGCATTAAAGCTGGAACATCGAGTATTTCTTGAAAACTAGATGTAAGAACAACGTTTTTTTTTTTTCCTCTTCCTTTGGCTTTAACAGCTTTCTTACACTGAATGCATTTTCACATTCCTGCAATAATTAAATCAATAGGATGAAATTCAAGCTAACAGCGTTCTTTCAACTGAAATTTGGACTTCATTTACTCAGTGGTATTGAGTACAGTGGAGGTAACTAACAGCAACCCCTATAGCAGTAGCTTAACTCACTTCATTTACGTATTAATATAAACTTGCTTTAGTATTACAGGGGTTGTAAAGCACAAAGAATTATTACATTGGTAATTTGTCTACCTTAAATACCGTATGAATGATATGTCATTATGTCTCCTTGTAAAGATTATTACTACTATTATATTACTTCGGTCTTCCTTATAAACTTCAACAGGAATGCAGATTGTTTTTTCAAGACAGGTATATATATATATATAAA